>JAJIBD010029740.1:0-17395 GCA_021461705.1 Cryptotis parvus
TTATTTCCTCTTACTGAGGGTTTTGAACTTGTTTTTGTTATATTTTTGGGGAGACACAACCAGTCATGCTCAGGAAGAACTTCAGGGGCTCTGTGTTGCTATCACTTTACACAGTGTTCAGCGCGAGCACGTGATGTGATGCTGGGGGAAAAGTCCAGGTCGACCCATCCCCAGCCAACCCACGTGGCGGCAACTATATTGCCTTTAAATGTTTTGATAATTGAATCTGTGAATTATAAAAAGTACAAAGTTATTTATGATTGATTTCAGGTGTACAAATAAGCTCGCTGACCAACCCCTCACTAGTGTTCCCCCAACTAATATTCCAAGTTTTCCTCCCATCTTTCAGCCTGTTTTTATGACAGACACTTTAAAAATCTTAACGATCACTATTTAAAAGACAAATGAGAGGTTCTAAATATTATCATTAGGGGAAATAAAGCAAGATGACAATGACGATACCATCTACACAGTGAGAATGGAATATCAAAAAAGTAGGAAAAATATGTGCTGGAGCATATGATGAAAAAAGGAAATTTCACTCATTGCCCATGGGGGATGTTGTCTGTTCAAACCCTGTTGAACTGGGATATAGTTCAGTGGTAGACATTGACTGCAACCCCTGCTGATGAGTATGGAGAGTCCTCAGTAAAATTAGAATTGAGCTGCCATATGACTCAGAAATTGTACTTTGGGGTACCAAACCTATTGGGGCAGATCCAGACACAGCCTGATTACCTTGTGCATGGGTGCTATTTCAAACCTGTAGTACTCAAAGTGTGGGGAGTCACAGGTTAGAAAGACAGAGAGAGGGAACAATGTGCTAGTCACTTGATCACTTGACTCCTGTCTATCATTGATTATTGGGCAAGTACCAGTAATACTACAATATGTCCTGTTATATGCGAGTAGCCCAAAGAGTATCTGCTCAGCTCCAGGAACATATAAAGAGCCTCAAACTATTCCATCTAAGTCAAGCGAATGAGGTCTATAATTGGTACGGTATTTGGCATATCAAATATGACATATAGTAAGATTGCCAGGGTCCGCTGTGGGTGGGATAGACATTGTAGTCACCTCCAAAACTGGAGCATTTATTGATGAACTGCACGGCCGCTTTCGGGCCAGATGAATAGGGCTGTGATCAATCCTCTGCTGGATGGAGCTCTGAGGAGAGGGGAGTTTGGGACGTGCAAAATGGCGGTCTCATGGTGTGGGGGTTCCCTCTGACTTGAGAGGCTCTTGTAAGGGTGGGCCAGGGGCTAGAACCCACCACCATCCCTCCCGGACACCTCGTGCTATCAGCTGGGCACAGGAGAGGAAGTAGTAGTTCTGCCCTGTGTGTGCGGAATCTCTGGATTGGTACCTGGGCCTGGGCTTGAAAAAACTGCTGCAGGGTGGGTTGGTGATGAGCCAGGCTCTGATGAGCAATTGTGCTGGATGGAGCTCTGAGTGAGGGGGAGTCTGATGTGGAAAACGGCAACCCTGCTGGTGGGGGGGTTCCTCTGGCTGTGAGGCTCCTGCAGGGTGCAAAAGGCTAACGGCTAGAATCCACCATCCCTGCCAGATGCCTCTGATCAGCTGGGCACAGGGAAAGTAAGTAGCAGCTCTGGCCCCATGTATAGTATTTTTTTTAATTCAATAAAAATAATTTTAAAAGAAAACAAAAGAGAAAAAACAAGAGACCTTTATTGGCATTTCCCAAAAGAACAAATAAACATACAAAAGTTTCCTAACTCTTTAGAAATCTTGAAAATTGTTGAAAATGGTAATACCAGATAGAACTGAACATTGAATATAGGCTAAAAGATACATAAACCCTTAAATGTATGTGTTGGCAAAGATTTAGAGAGCTTGCCTCTCAAGGGTGTTGCAGGTGGGCGCGGTGGTGCCCTGCTGGGACAGGTGGCAGACAGGACATAGCTTGTTCTACACCCAGGGCTCTGCCCCGCGGCCCTGGATGGGTGAATGGTCTGACATAAAAAAAAGACTGGGCCCCCCGATGAACTCCATAACCACGGCAGAGCTCCGGTAAGCCACCATGGTGTATCTGATATGCTAAAAACAGTAACAAATAATGGACCTCATGCCCCACCCAGAATGGAGACGCTATTTGGTGCCCGCCCGAGCAAATTGATGAACAATGGAAGACAAGTGATACATTTAGAGAGAGAGAAAGAGAGAGAGATATAAAAATTTGGCTATAGAGGCAGGCTAGGGGAAGATGGAGGGAAGTGAAGATACATTGGTGGTGGGAAATGGGCACTGGTGGGAGGGAATAAGTATATGGGTGTGGAAATGGCACCGGATTTTATCAAAAATTCAAGCATGAACATCTTTGTAATTGTAAATTTCAATAGTGGTATAATAAAATATTCACTTAAAAAATTAAATAAAAAGTCCTCACATGGCCACCCACCTACAAGATGAAGCCAGACTCTTCGCCAAGACCCCCTGAACGAATTGTTTGAGGCTTCTTGTATTCCTGAAGAACCAGATGCCATGGGCTATAGTGGTCACGTGATAGGGTCAAATGGAAATATTACTTGGTGCCCGCTCAACAAATCGACAAAGACGGGACGTCAGAGGATCTAGTGATCAAGTGATGTACATGCATGTTGCCCCCGAGGTGCTGCAGTTGTGGCTGTGAAAGCTCCAGCCGGCGCCAGCAGGGATTTAGAGATAGGCTTGTCCATCAACCAGGACCTTCCCATAGGCCCTAGAGGTTGATGGTCTGACATAGAAAAGACTGGGCCCTGAATAAACCCAGAGCTACATGGAGAGCCCAGCAAGCTACCATAGTGATTAGGTATGCCAAAAACATAACAATAAGGGACCCTCATTCCCCAATAAATGGAGACATTACTGGTGCCCATTCAAGCAAATCGATGAAAACCGGAAGACAAGTGAGGTTAGTAGATGTATATGCATTTATTTTGCACTTAGTACATTAACTAAGATCTCGAAATTAATTTAGATATCTCGAGAATGATGAATGGATTATCAAGATGTGGGCATATGTGCATAATGGAATGCTATCCAGAATGATGGAATCACGCATTTTTAAGCAAACTGGTTGGAAGAGATGAATGAAGAAAGTCAGAAGGTGATGAATTGTAGATGACCTTATTGTGGTACATAGAATAACTGAAGAACTGTAATGAAGTAAAGTAAGAATGCTCAGATCTTCCTTGACACCCAGAGTTTATACAGTAGAGGAAAAGAGAGAGAATGAAATCACGGGTGGAAGGAAAAAATATGAGTAAGGGAATTAATGGGAAAAACAGAGTCAGGGCTCGTTATACTGCTGAAGCCAGGTGAACGTAGAAGTGGTATATCCAAAGCACAAACAAGAGCACTAAGAACAGAGATCTAAGGGAAGCACCAAACTTGTGCCTATCAAGATGTAGAGGGGGTTTGGGTGGGGTGAGGGATGGGGGGGTATGGAGACCGAGGAACATTGTTGAACGGAAGATGACACGGTTAGGATACTGTTAAAATGCCTAAAACTCAACTTTAAGTAACTTTGTAAATTACAGCCCCCATTATATAAAATGTTAGGCAAAAAGTAAAAAATATAAAAAAAAAGAAGAGAGGAGGAGGAGGAGGAGAAGGGAGGAGAGAGAAAGGAGCAGCAGCAGCAGCAGCAGTAGCAATGGGGAACGTGGGACTTGTGAAGGGGATATGAATAGCTTAGTCGCGGTATTGGAGTGATGTTACTAAATATCAAAACCAGAGTCAGCCACACTGAAGGTCAAACTCTGAACCAAATTTCACATTGCACTGGCCCAGTAGACTGACTGAGAATGGGGTGGGGTGAGATATGTGGTCGTGGGAAGGTGGAACCCCCTGGGAAGAAGGCACGGAACATAGTACATCTAAAACTCAAATATGATGCTGAACATAGAATTCTAAAACCCAAATATGAATCACTGCAAATTCCGATGCTTCAATTTGGGAAAAATATATATACAAATTTCCATAGTGCAGCAGAAAAGGAGAAATTACTGAGAGACCAGGCAGGTGAACTACAGTTTAGGAAACATCTTCAATTTCAGAGCCCCCTTAACCGCCTCTCACAGAAGAAGATGGCCCTACTGACAATGCAGGCTTTGAGACCCCCTGAGTCTGTTTCTGTGCTACTCCCCAGGAGCCTCGAAGAGCTAAAGGGTGAGCTTCCCACTCATCAGATACAAGCAGGTCAGATCAATTGTTTCTCTGCAGCTAGCCAGGCCACACTCGCCACTTCTGCAAGCTGTGCAAACATGTGAGCTTGAGGCAGCTCCGCTTTGAGTCAGCTCCTCACGTGCTCAGCTCCTCCAGTGCAGACAACGGAGGCCAAGTTCTGAACTGGTGAATCAATATGACAAAAGAGGCCTGTCGGGAGACGGAAGTCCCCCAAGCCGATCTTTCCCGCAGACATGACCCAGAAACACAGTTTTTTCCTTCATTAGTGAAGAGGCACCGAGCCAACCCTACAAAGCACCAAGGGAGCGGTCTGTACCACACATCTCTTGCTTTCAGCAGATGTCCCCTGAGAGAGGCTGTCAGGGCATTTCTGTCGTAGGAAGGTGTTAAAGCTTCCAAGGCCTTCAGAATATGTCTGTGCTGACAGATTGGGGAAAAAACGCTAAAGCGCTTTATGGTGATGAGCATAAAAAATAGGGCACAGATGTTCAATTTAAAAGACAAGAAAATTCTTGGCATTTACATCTTATTAGTCATTACTATGTTTTTCTTGTATTTTATTCACACTTTTAACTTTGGGTGTTCCTCTAATCTGCGTTGCCAACTGCAAGCTACCATCCCACAAAATCAAAAATAATAATTCTAGACTCTCTATAAGATGATAGGTCATGAACTGCAGGAGCATTCCCGTGATCCAATGATCTTTACTCAGATCCTTATGTGGGTTTCACTATGACTGTGTTCAAATTCTATGGTCCATCTTGACCTGATTGTGATACAGGAAAGGAGCTTGAGTGTTTGTAAACAATGTCTTGTGAGACTAACCTCCAGAGGGTTTTGGTTTTCCACGCTTAAGTGTTGTGCTAATGGATGACTCTCACCTTTTACCCAACCCTGATCTGTGATAAATTTTTTAAAAAAGTAGTTTTCCTATGACAAAAACACACCTCATATCCATTATCTTTTTTAGAAGGTTTTTCATTAGAAAATATATTCTGGTTCACAGATTAAATAACAGGGAAATATTTTAACTCAATAAACAGGATAGTCTTTGGCTTTTAAAATTCTACAGCAGTAGAATCGGTCATTATACTTAAGTGTGTGTGTAGGTAAAAGTGTGTGTTTAGGTTAATAAAACTAAAGTAGAGAGTAACTGAAATCAGATCAATGGATTTTCCTTTCCCTCAAACACCCATACAGCTAGTTTCCTCAATAGCATAAGGTATAGAAAGGACTTAGATCTAAGATAATTGATAGATAATGGAGAGCAGGAAGAAGGGAAGGCCAGCATATTACCAGCATACTCAAAGCACAACTAAGTAGATGCTTATCAATGCTTTGTACTATGAGATGAGTTGTCCCATACTTGGGGGCTCATAATGAAAAAAGTCAATACTGCCTGCATCTGTCCTCTCAGCCCCCCTCTCCTACTCCTATATTCTCTCTCTCTTATTTTTCGCTCTAGCTCTCTCGCCCTCTCACTAACATACCCCACACTCAAACACATACACACACACATACACAACATTACATCTAATTTCTATGAAAAAATAGCTCTGACTAAGAGTTCCTATAAATATGCACCTAAATCTCAGTTCTATTATACACTGCCTGCCCAACTCTGGGGAAACTGGAAAACCCTCTTTAACCCTCAGTTTTCTAAAAGTAAAGTGGGTGATCTTAATATCAACTAATTCTATGCTTTTAGTAAACATCAAAACCTTATCAGCACTAATTTTTCTGAATGAGAGTAGCGTTGATTATTGTTCACTGATCAATTTTGTGATATAATATCTCCAGAGACAAGTTTGGAGTAATCAACATAAAAATTCCCATTTTTGTATCAGATCCATTATCAGAAACTTTCATATATATTTAGACAAGTCTGTATTTTTTACAGTGCTCAACAGTTTTAGAAAGGGTTAATAGTTTTAATTATGCCAGGCTCAATACAATTAGAAATAATTTTGGCTAAAAGTTTTGAACGGCAGATCTGAGAAAAGTCTTGTCTAGGCCATAGTGTTATATAAGCCTTCAGTTCATACAAGCTGAAATGAACTCCCTTTCTGTAATCATACAGATTGTTCAGAGGGATCTCTAATGCATTCTCTTTGTTGATCCATAAAAGATACACTTTTGAAGTGCTATCTTATAACAGACAATACGAATATATGGAATTCTATTGAAATTTCTTCACTAATTCACTAGTAAGTTTCTGGGGGAGATATTCCACCTAGAAATCTAAAAGTACAGGGTGGTTAGTGAAAAGGCCAGAGCACATTCTTTGCATGTAAATGACCTCTAGGCTTGATTCCTAAACCAGTCACTGTCAGGAGGAATTCCAATGCCATGCAGACATAGTTAAAAATTTTAATCCGCATCCTCAAACATTTTTTAATCAATCAAGATAATATATGTAAAGAGCATAGAATTTTTTGATGTATAGTAAGCATTTAATAAATGGTATTTATTATTATTAGCATTACTATTAGTCCATTTATAGAAAATCTATTTCTTTCACACTTTTAAAGTGATCATTAAAATTAAAATCATTAATGCAATCACTATGTGTAGTACCTAATTTTATTGTAATTATGTTTATCTTAATAATCCAAATACTACTCATAACTCAAAGCTATTTCAATTACCATTAATTACTTCTAACTCATGGCAATCTATAATGTTCTGGCAGGACCAGCCCTCAGCTAAACATTGAAGTAGACATATTTGTGTTTGCTTTCTTCCCTTTATTTCTCTGATATTATTCTCTTCTTCTACTACAAAAAACCTGGAAAGACTATGAAAAAAATTTATTGCCATTATGGGAATGGGCCCTAAAGAGTAAAGAGTTGCCCTTTGTTCTTGGAGTTTATCCCATGTCATATTTCCAGTTCTGGCTTTCAGTTGGTCAGCCAGACTAAGGTGGGTAATACAGAGATGGTTAGCAACTGCTAGGATGTTCACCATGCCATTGCTCTTTAATACAGCCCTCTGAAGGATCAACATTTTAAAATAAGCCATTCATGCGATTTAAAATGGTAGACCCGATGCCAGAAATCAGGAAAGAAGTCATTGGGGGCAAGGGTGAAGAAGGGGTAGATAGTAGTAAGGGGATCACCAGTGTGGGATGACTTACTCATAATCTCTTTAAGACCAAAATCCCAAGTGCTGCTTTAGATTAGGAGGTGGTAAATGTCTGGCAACTCCTTGAGGGCCAGTCTACCTCCCTTAATGGAAAGGGATTTAAGAGTAAAGAGTAGGGTGACCTGCTGTCGAAGAATAGCATCACTGTTACAAACACCTATAATAAATAAGTTCTGTCCACGGGGATGAAACCTGGTCAAGCCACTAGCTGAAGAATTTCATGATAGCAGGACTAATTATCTTTCAATGGGTAGCAATCTTTTCTGTAAAGAAAGCATATCATTTTTATGTTGCTACAGTCCTTTCTAAGGACATTTTTGGCTCAAAGACCACATTTTTGTCAACTCCAGTCAACTGTATAGGAGGGTTAGGAGGAGGAAGAAGCCATTAGGTTGCTGAGGGGCTGAGAAACAGCTTTTGGTAAGAAGATAGAGTATAGACTAGTCATTTTTTATCTCTAAACTCTATAGAGAATGTTATTTTAGTGTTAGTAGTACTAATACATTTTGTGGACAAATACTAAAGTTAAAAAAAAAATTCTCTCTCTGGACATAAGTAAAGATAACTAATCCACTAAGAAGGAAAAGCACCACTTTCTCTCTGAGTCCTGCTCTTTTTTCACCACCATAGCCCAAAGGATAACATACAAAATGGTCTTTGGAAGAATGGTCAGTAGACAACAGTCAGCAATACAGAGACTAACAACCTGGAGGAACTGTCAGAAATGTAATGCACTACTGGAGTTATGAACTCATTAATTAAATATCAGGGTAGCAAATGGGCTATGAGCTATTAATTTGAAAGCTATTACTAGCTTTGAAGTTGAAATTGTAAGCAAAAACAATTAAAAAGTAACTTCTCAATGAGAGTGTTAACAAAGGATTGTTTACATACATTAGCTCTTTATTTGGGGGGGATTGTATTGCTCCCTTAAAAATCATGATAATATAAATGAACCGACTCCCTATTTTATTGTAAAGGCAAGATGCTATACTTAGAAGTTAAGTACATCTTCAATCTTCCCTCCATCGCATTCAGCAGCAAATAGCCAGTCTTTCCACACAATTAAATAGGGAATCACAGTGAAAAAATACAAATCTAGGAGAGCTGAAACATTTAAGACCTAGAAAGGTCAGGGATGTGACTCAGAAGTAAAGCACTTGCCTTGCATGTCTGAGTCCCTGGATTGGAACCCCAACAAGAAAAAGGCCTCCTTATTTGCTTTTACATGTTTCCTCCAAGACACCAGAACTCTTTAAGAGAGTCAATTGTGAAAAGGGATTGTAGACAGGCAATTTTGATGTGGATTCCTGAAGGCCTAGTCATCTTATTGGTCCCCAACTTTTTTTTTTCTCAATATACATAATACTCTATCGATCCTAACAGCAATCTAAGAGACTGATTTCGTTTGAAGTATAATGGAACTTCATTTCTTGTCTCTTGGACATCCTTTTATATCTTCTGTGAATTGCCCAGTTCCTGTTACATGTATAGTCTTTTTTTTCTTTGTTTATGCCTTGCTATCATTTTTTTAAAAATTACCTTCTGACTTAGTTTTAGGCATACATATTCAAGAAGTACCCAGTAGAATTTAGTGTAAGTAAAGTATTACTCCAAATTTCTTTGTTAAAGAGCTATTAATTAAGAACAAAGAAGTTCTTGAAAAATGGGTCATTTCTTTGGGCTGAGATAGCGTTATGGCTGTTTAGAACAAGGCTTCTTTTCCTCCTACCATGTATGCACCAACCACTGCTGGTAGGGGTTTGATTAATGGACTAAAACTTATTCTGAAGAAAAATGAATGCTTTTAGTGGATTGGAAGCAGAAATGCCTATAGTTTGCAACCAGTGGTGAACCACTCTAAAAGAGCAGCTGGAGACTTCATATCTATTTAGTTGTAGCTTGTAGGAACTTTTTTTTCTCAGTGAATTCTGAAAGGTTCATTTATTCCTCTAAAGTGCAACCTTTCTCTCCCAACACAAAACAAAAGTGATAGTAGGCAATCTAAAGTTGACCTTGGAAAGCATCTCAACCTGGGAAATTCATTAATTCAAAACCTGTTTTCTGAGTTATTTCATTTGTTGGGTATTCTAGAAACTTGAGATACAACATGGAAATGAAAAGAGTAAAACATGACCATCATTATGGATTGTGTTCTATAACACCAGGGTTGTTTAATTAATGTCAATAGTTATCATTTACCAACAGTCCTTCTTATCTTAAAGGACAAGCAGTTATTTTCTTGCCATCACCTACAATGCTTTATTCGAAGTAAAAAACTCAAGAAAAAGAGAGGTCTAAAAAAAGGGCTGGGAGGAGGCTGTTATTATCAATAACCTACTCTGAAAGGGACTATATTACACTATGACTCTGGTTATAGATGCTCAAGTCCCATGTCCTCCACTAAGTTATATATTATTAAAACACACACACACAATCTCTGGGAGCTTCATTCTTGTCATTTGCTTAATGGAGACTCTAGTCAAAAAGGCTTTGTAAGGCTATAATAGGATAATGTATGAATCACTTAACACAGTGTTTTCTCCCTCAGCCGGCAAGTGTGAGCATCCCCATGAGGCTTTATTTTTGTTTTGACAGCCAGAAGCCTGCTAAAGAAATTCTGGCAGACGCCTTTCATCCAGGTGCAAACCAGAACTGGGGACAAAGGCACTGAACGTGAGAGAGCCTGTTTAGTGCCTCCCTGGGCTCTGAACACACAAGGGGAAGGAGAGCCTCGGCCGGGCAGAAATTGTATAAGTTTCCATGAGTTTTGGGCTTCCATAATAATGTCCCACAATTCTATCCACAGCTCTGAAATAATTTATACTGTTGCCGAAAACAGAGCCAAAACCAACAGATTAGCAAAATTCAAGATTCATATTCATCCTCTTGTTAATGAAAAATGGTACAGAGGCTACCCTCACAATTATCCCATCCTGATAGATTTGCCTCCCTTTCTGCCACATGCTAGATTTTTTTGATCTTTGAAACAAAAAGGAAAACCTGAGTAGCTGTTCTTCACAAGTTTTCTCAGCATCAATATTCTTTACTAATGATACTCCTGATTCTTTTTAATTAGGGGCAAACAAATCATAATCACAAAGGTATTAATGCTCATAAAGCTTAAAATCTCTTAAATCGCAAAAGAAATACTTGGCATAATTAAAAATGAAATTCTATCATTTAAGAAGCCATTTGACTTGGTAAATTTGTATTTTGTTTTATGAGAGCTGAAACTCTGATATGTATGTTTACTCAACTAAAAAAAGACAACAAAAATGTAATGTACCTAATTGAATTCCAAATCATTATTGTATAATTAAAAAGGTAGAGTATTTTATAAGAGGAACATATGCATATGGGCAGAAAAAATAAAAAATAAATATGAGAAACTATCATATTCTATAAGTAAAAGTACATTTATCTGTAAAACAAATATATTCTAATGCTAACAGTTTATCTCCTCTACTCAGATATTTTATTATTCAAAGACTCTACAATTCTAAAATGTAATTCGATCATGACAGCAAATAGAGGTCTCTTCTAGGTCTAACATAATGATGGAAAATGGGACATTCAGAAAGGATTTAAGAAATTAATTTAATAGTCCTTATAAGGATACATTACGTGGTTGTTCTATGCTAACTATTATGGATATGTGAAGTTCCATAATTCAAGATAGTTGCTCAAATAGACAGAGAACCAGGCGAAACACACACACAGAGGAATGGAACAACAGTTTTTGCTGGATTACAGGCTTAACTAGTTTGGGCTTTGCTCACAGCTTAATCTAGTTACATGCTCTTAAGTCAAGATTCATTCTAAGGAGATCTCTCTTCTATGTAAACACTGTAGAGGGTGTGGCAGTTACAGAAGTCACCTTGACTCTGGATAACTTCTGACTTATTATACATCTACTAAGACCCTCTATGTTATCTAGATTGGGCACAGCTCCTCTTTATACCTTCTGCACCCAGCATGGGACAGTTAAAATTTACCAGGAGACTGCTGCCCTGGATATGTTGAGACTGTCTTTAAGATTATAGGGAAGGGATCAGACTAGTTTGCCCCTCAAACAGGTGAGTGTGACCCTTACAATATACAGAGATCGAGATACCCAGACTCACCCTGGTGCAGATAGTAAATAGGAAGAAACTTGTAAGTACCATCTATATTACATGAAGCCCACGAAATTAAGTGATATTACTTATACCAGCCCCCTCCTTCTCTCCAGTGTTTTACATAAGAGATAATCTCTGAAAAGGGATTGGTCCTTGGCATACTCCTTTGTTTATACCTATAATAGGTGTGGCACCACCCTTCTACCCTCTTCTACTATCTAGTAGCTGTTTAGGGTTCTTTGTTGACAGGGCCTCCCTGTCAATAGTTAGGATTACTTTGGTGTTTATAAGGGACTGACTTGAGGCACTCCACCCCTTTCTTTGGTGGACCCTCTCTGGTAGGATCCTCTTTAGTGGGAGACTTGGGCTCTTTATATGGTCTAAATTCGACCAGAACTATAATTCTTTCATTATATTGGATCGAGGTGGTAGAGCTTTTGTACTATTAAAAGCTTTTTTGAAACTGTTCTAGACTCTTGAGTTTTCATCCATTCCCTGGCGGCCTCGGCTGCAGAAAAGAACTTCTGTCCTGATACTGTTGGGGACACAGCGACTCCCGACAAGTTTCATTAGAACAAATAGCAAAACATTAAGACTCTTTATTAAGGGGCTGGACGCAGGGTCAGATGCAGGGCTCTTGACTTGAATATGGCCAACCAGGATTAATTGCTTGGCAACTTTGTATGTTCCCTGAGCACTGCCAGGAGTGATTCCTGAGCAAAAAATCCATGAGTAGACCCCCCAAGAAACACCAAGTGTGGCACACACTGTATCACTGTATCACTGTCTTCCTGTTCATCATCTATTTGCTTGAGCAGGCACCAGGAACAGCTCCATATGTCCTGTCTCATGCAAGTAGAGCCCAAGGGCACCTGCTTGCTCTAGGAACATAAAGAGCCTCAAACCATTCCATCAGGTCAGTCATAGGAATAAGGTCTATAATTGCTACTGGTATTTGGCATATCAAATACAATATGGGTAGCTTGCCAGGCTCTGCCGTGCGGTAGCATACTCATCTCTAAATCCAGCATTTATTGATTAACCGCAAGTGGCCACGTGAACCAGACTGTGGTAGGCTGGGTGTGCTGGGTGGAGTTCTGATGAGGGAGGAAGTCCGCATGTGGAAAATGGAGGCCCTCATGGAGTAGGGGGTCGTCTGGCTTGTTGCAAGGCTCTGCTCGGTGGTGGGCCAGGGCTAGAACCCGCCATCCCCTCCCGGTACCTTGAGTGTCTGGGCACAGGGAGTGCCAGTAGCAGCTCTGCCTCATGTCTCTGAGTCTCTCTTTGTGTGTGAGACACACACAAAGTATAATTCTTCTAATAATTGAACCCAAATTGGATGACTATAATCTATGAATCCCATTAAATATTTTATGTGAAATTTTGCACTCTATTCCTAATATGGTATTTGTTGTACTGTAGCACATTATTTCATGATTCATTTTCTATATTATGACATTTTTACATATTGTATCTTATTTCACATCATTCAATGAATAATCATATCCCCAAATATCCATTCTACATTTAGTTTACTCCACTCATTGCATTTTACTGATCTGTCAGGTTAACTTACTATGAATTAGATAGATTGATACAACTTACTCTTAGTAAAACATAAGCGTGTTTTCCTTCTAGTCACTTGCCATTTCCCATTTCCCATATTATATTTAAGATTCTAGCTTAGCTTTTTATGTTTTGACTCTAAAAATTTTGCTTTATGTTTCTCATGTATATATAAGAACAAATGGAGTCTAAAATTAGAAGTATATCAATAAAGTGAGACTTTTAGTAACAGTATGATTCTTATAATGTTGTCTTTCATTACCTGTCCAAATCTTCAGTGACTGGGCAAAAAGTAAAACATGTGGGAGACCCTTTCCATCTAGCCCTGTGAATTCCAGTCAACCTCTTCTTAAATCTCTGCTCAAGTTATTTCCTTTCTTTCTTTCTACTCTGTGATGAAGGGTGATCTAGGTTATTACCCTTTAATATCTTAATGCTATCTCATTCAGTTGTTCTACAGACCAAGGTTGAGATCAACGTGATCATCCTCTTTGTCCTTTTTTCTGACTTATTAAACTGAAGTTATTTTTATGTAATTTGCCTTATATAATTCCTAGCAGCCAATTTATAATCTGAGAAAAAAAAGCAGGATATCTGGATTCCAACATATTTAAAAAGATAATGCTCACTAGAATTATTGATGACAACAATTAACATAGCACAAAAAAGCCCTTACTTAAGACTAAAAAGTTTACCAATACAAAAGCAAAAAGGGCTGAAGCAAATTAATTGGAAAAGGATGCATGAAGAAAAATGATAGAGATACTAATATAAAACGGAAATAAATAAAAACAAAGAACAAAGCCACTTTAATTTTAATGCTCCCATCTTTATAACATGTAATAAAATACATAAAATACTTCATACATGAAGAAAAGCAGAATGTTGTTAAAGAAATCTTCAGAACCAAGGAAACCTTGAAAATTAAATTCACTTGGAAGAGATGCAAGACATGTTTAGGAAATCTCCCAAAAAAAAGAGAATAGAAATAGACACAGGTGGAAAATTGGAAAGGCAAGACAAAAAAAATAAAGATAATCAAGAAGTAGCAGACGAGATCTGACACATTCAGGGTGGTATGGCCAGACATAGCCAGGATCATCGACACCCACCCTGCAGCAGTTTTTTTTCTATCCAGCCCAGGTATGCTGAAACAGAAACTCTCAGACATGGGGCAGAGCTGCTACTTGCTCTCCCTGTCCCCAGCTGCTCATGAGGCGCCCCGGGAGGTATGGCGGGTTCTAGACCCTGCCTGCCACCCCAGGAGAGCCCTCACAACAAGCCAGATGACCCCCGACTCCATGGGGGCTGCTATTTTCCACATCCGGACTTCCTCTTGTCACAACTCCACCCAGCAGACCAGACTATCACAGCCCGGCTCGCTTGGCTGCTAGCAGTCGCAAGGTTCATCAATAAATACTTTATTTAGAGGTGACTACAAGAGTATGCCACCCACACGGCAAGCCTGGCAAGCTGCACGCGTCGTATTTGATATGCCAGATACCAGTAACATTTATATTAGGGTCATTCCCTGACCTAATATAATGGTTTGAGGCTCTTTATGTTCCTGGAGCAAGCGCATGCCTTTGGGTTCTACTAGCATGAGACAGGACATATGGAGATATTACTGGGGCCCGCCTCCAAATAGATGATGAATGGGAAAATAGATAGTGATAGTGAAAGAACTAACAAACTTAGTTTACAATGATATAATGTATGTTCAACACAAAGAAAGAAGAAAAAAAGGAAGAATGAAAGAATAAGAAAAGAAAAATGACAGGAAAGGAAGGAAGGAGGAGGGGTAAGAAAAGGCTGAGATGAATAAGAAAGAGGAGAGTAGGGAGAGGAGGACGAGGAGGAAGGGAAAGGTGGAGAAGGAAGGAAAAAGGTGGAGAAGAAAGAAAAAGTTGGAGAAAAAAAGATGGAGAAGAAAGAAAAAAGACAGAAAAGGAATGAAGGAGGAGAGGTAAGAAGAGGCTGGAGATGAAGAAGAAGGAGGAGAGTAGGGAGAGGAGGATGACAAGGAAAAGGGAAAGGTGGAGAAGGAAGAGAAGGAGGAGAAGGTTGAGGAGAAGGAAGAGAAGAAGGGAAGAGGAGAAGTGAAGGATGAGAAAGCAGGAAGCTGCTAATCATCAGGATCACTACTCTGGGCCCTAGAATAACTCTAATAATCTTGCTTGGGGCTAACTGGATCTTGTTTTCTTCTTGTTAAACAAAGAACTTTAGAGAAAATTTACCACTGGCAACTCTCTACCAGTGATGGAATAAGGTGAACCAGAAAGGAAAACAAGACTGCTTCATAAATATTATGTATAAAGATAAAAATGAGCTCACAGCCCTGAGTCACTTTACCCAATATTCCCCCTTTCATCGTATGAGTAAAAAGCTGAAAGGCTTAATTCTTTTATTCTATAACTGTAAGCCCAAGAATTCCAAAGAACTATCCCTATTTTCTGACAACGTCCAATTGAGAGCAGAATCTGCTACTCAAGACTTCATTTAATCACTGACAACAAAATACAACCCTAATTAAAGACATTGTTGCTGAGAAAACAAGGTGAAAAAATACAAGAAATATATTTTTAGAATTGACGTTTATAAGCAAACCACTAGGGTAGCAAGAAAGGCAGTCAGATAACTGGACCAAGGATTAAAGATCTGGAAATTTTTTGGGGGGGGGTGAGGGATGGTGGGGTTTGGGCCACAGGGCTGTGCTCAATGTTTTCATCTGGGTCAGGAGTCACTGTTGGCCATGATCTGGATTGATGTGGGTAGTCACATTCAAGGTAAATACCTTACCCGCTGTGCTATTTCCAGATGACTGGATTATTTTTTAAATATTTTATTACACCACCATGTGATATACAATTACAAAGATGTTCATGTTTGGGCTTCCGTCATACAGTGTTCCAGCACCCATCCTCCAGCAGTGCCCATTTCCCACCACCAATGTCCCCACTTCCCTCCCCCTCCCCTAGCCGCCTCTATGGCAAATTCTTTTATCTCTTCTCTCTCTCTCTCTTTCTCTCTTCTCTTACACATTGTGGATTGCAATACATACACCTAGAGATCATCATGTATATCTTTTACTATATTCAATTCTCAGTTCTAAGCTGGTATTATCACTTTTGACAAATATTAGCACACTGTTCCCCTTCTCTGTCTTACCTAACCTCTGATTCCCACATGTTTGTGGTAGATTCCACTTTTTTTTAATTGAAAGGTGCTCATGTAGAGCTTGGTCTCTACAGTGTTCCAAAAACGCACCTCCACCCAAACCCATCTCCCATCACCAATGTCCCCACCTCCCTCCCCTCCCGCACCTCAAACCACTTGCTGTATGTCATTTCTTTCCCTCTTTATATCTCCTTCCCAACAAACTTTCTGCTCTTCTGAATGCAGTGCATTAAAGACATTACTGTTTCACTATTTTAGTCGAGGATGCGGCCGCAAGCTGTCACAGCTAACCTCGCTCCGCAAAACTGGTTTTGCTCTGCTGATCTGGTCGTGAGGCAGTTTCCCAGCATCCAGACAAAGTAAAATGGTGGCTAGTGTGATGGGCGTAGTCTCATCTGGCAGCTTCTGGGACTCCCCAGAGGCGACAGGCCTACTACTAAACCCATCTGCCCTCCTCGGGTTCCATAGTTAGCTAGGCCTAGCGCAAGCCAAGTGCCAGCCCCCCCAGCCGTCCGTGAGGCCTTCTTCTTGGTATCTGATTTCTTTTATTTTTAATGTAGTTACTAAATTTGAATTTAATCAGCTGAATCTCAAAAAAAAATCAGCTGAATTTCAACAAAATTATGTTTATGAAAAATGAATTCAAGTTCCAGAGGCCCCATTCACCTCAATGGAATAAACATCCCTGAATGCAGCAGTTATTGTGTACGTAGGTCAAGAAGTCAACATGATGAACGACCTAAAAACCTGAGCTGCACAGGAGGAAGAGGAGCAGTATGGAATGCCTTCAAAAGCATCAAGAAATAGCTGAAAAGACAAAGAACCTCCGACTCCGACCGGCAATATCTCAACTCCATTATATTCTCCCTGCATTAACATACGCTCAGAGACCTGGGCCCTCAGAAAGCAGTGGGATGAGAATACATATTCCCTGTTCCCCAAAGAGGAACTGAAAGAGCCAAGCTTCGAATATCTACACCTCACTCAAGTGAAAGAAGGAATCTAGAGTTCCACCTCCGGTCGCTGTTCCAGAGTCAAAGATTCTGTCTCGCTTTGCCAAGGTATAGGTAATCAGATGGCCTGGACATGTAATGCGATTTGAAATGACAAGTTGGACTTGAGCCACATTACGCAAACCGGGCTCTTTCCCACAGGATGTCAAAGATTCATGTGGCCACCCACCTACAAGATGGTCGGAC
>JAJIBD010029745.1:0-24176 GCA_021461705.1 Cryptotis parvus
GACTTTCTTGTTTGGGCAGACTTAATTACTGTTTCAATTTCCTTGATGGTGATAGGCTTATTCAGGTATTGCAGATCTTCTTGTTTCATCCTTGGGAGGTTATCCATTGATTCTAGGTAGTAATGTTTCATGGCATACAGACTCTCAAAATATTCTCTAATGATCTTTTTTAATTTTTTTTTATTTTACCACTGTGAGACATACAATTACAAAGGTGTTCATAATTGGTTCTTGGTAATACAGTATTCCAGCACCCATCCCTCCACCAGTGCCCCATTTCCACCACCAATGTACCCCACCCCCTCCCGCCCAACCCAAGGCTGCCTCAATAGCAGGTACCCCAGTTTCCTCTCTTTCTCTCTCTCTCTCTCTGCATCTCGCTCCCTCTTCTTTTACACATTGTGGCTAGCCCTGCAGATATTTAGAGTTTATCACTTAAGTCTCTTTGTGTATATTCAATGGTGAGTTTTAATCTGACATTACCATTTCCCACACTTAGTAAAACACTGGTATCTATTTATATCCTATTAATGAATGCAGTCATTCTATATCTGTCCTTTCCCTTCTGACTAATTTCACTCAGCATGATAGTCTCCATGTCCATCCATTTGCAGGTAAATTTCATAATTTCATCTTTTCTGACAGCTGCATAGTATTCCATAGTGTAGATGAACCACAGTTTCTTTAGCCAGTCCTCTGTTCTCGGGCATTTAGGTTGTTTCCAGATTCTAGCTATAGTGAATAGCGCAGAGATGAATAAAGAAGTACAGATAGTGTTTCTGCTATGTGTTTTTCGGTCTCTCGGGTATATTCCCAGGAGTGCTATTGCTGGATCAAATGGGAGCTCAATATCTAGTTTTCGGAGGAATGCCCATATTGTTTTCCAAAAGGGCTGGACCAGTCGGCACTCCCACCAACAGTGGATGAGAGTCCCTTTTTTCCCCACATCCACGCCAGCACCGGTTGTTCTTGCTGTTTTGGATGTGTGCCAGTCTCTGTGGTGTGAGATGGTACCTCATTGTTGTTTTGATTTGCATCTCCCTGATGATTAAAGATGAAGAGCACTTTTTCATATGCCTTTTGGCCATTCGAATTTCTTCTTTTTTGGAAGCTTCTGTTCATTTCTTCTCCCCATTTTTTGATGGGGTTGGCTTTTTTTTTCTTGTGAAGTGCTACCAGTGCCTGATATATCCTGGATATTAACCCCTTGTCAGATGGGTATTGGGTGAATATCCTTTCCCACTCTGTGGATTGTCTTTGTATCTTGGTCACCGTTTCTTTTGAGGTGCAGAAGCTTTTCAATTTTATATAATCCCATTTGTTTATCTTTGCTTCCATTTGCTTGGTCAGTGGTGTGTCGTCTTTTAAAGATACTTTTAGTTTCGATGTCGTAGAGCGTTTCTCCTATGTTTTCTTCGATGTACCTTATAGATTCATGTCTGATGTTGAGATCTATAATCCATTTTGATCTGACTTTTGTGCATGGCGTTAGAAGGAGGTCTAAGTTCATTTTTTTACATGTAGCTGCCCAGTTTTCCCAGCACCATTTGTTGAAGAGGCTTTCTTTGCTCCACTTAATATTTTTTGCTCCTTTATCGAAGATTAAGTGGTTGTATATTTGAGAGTGTGTTTCAGGATATTCAGTTCTATTCCATAGGTCTACAGGTCTGTCTCTATACCAATACCACACTGTCTTAATTACAACTGCTCTGTAGTAGAGCTTGAGGGTTGGGGAAAGTGATACCTCCCATCTTCTTTTTCCCAAGGATTGCTTTAGCTATTCGTGGGGGGTTTATTATTCCATACAAATTTCAGGAGTGTTTGTTCAATCTCTTTGAAGAACATCATGGGTATCTTTATAGGGACCGCATTGAATCTGTATAAAGCTCTAGGGAGTATTACCATTTTGATAATGTTAATCCTTCCAATCCATGAGCAGGGAATGTGTCTCCATTTCCTCAGGTCCTCTTTTTATTTCCTGAAGTAACATTTTGTAGTTTTCTTTGTAGAGATCCTTTACATTCTTTGTCAAACTGATTCCTAGGTATTTGATTTTCTGCGGCGCAATTGTGAATGGGATAGTTTCTTTAATGTCCCTTTCTTCTCTTTCGCTGTTTGCATATAGGAAGGCCATTGACTTTTGGGTATTGATTTTGTACCCTGCCACTCTACTGTAAGAATGTATTATTTCTAGGAGTCCTCTTGGTAGAGAGTTTCGGGTTTTCCAGGTATAATATCATGTCATCTGCAAATAGTGACAACTTGGCTTCTTCCCTTCCTATCTGGATGCCCTTAATGTCTTTTTTCTTCCCTGATTGCTATGGCAAGTACTTCCAGTACTATATTGAATAGAAGTGGTGAGAGTGGGCAGCCTTGTCTTGTCCCTGATCTTAAGGGGAAGGCTTTCAGTTTTTCCCCATTGAGAATGATGCTCACTGTGGGCTTGTAGTAGATGGCCTGGATTATATTGAGGAAGGTTCCTTCAATCCCCATTTTACAGAGAGCTTTTATCATGAACGGGTGTTGAATCTTGTCAAATGCCTTCTCTGCATCTATTGATATGATCATATGGTTTTTATTTTTCTTTTTTGTTGATATGATGTATTATGTTGATTGACTTGCGGATGTTGAACCATCCTTGCATTCCCGGGATGAATCCCACTTGGTCATGGTGTATAATCTTTTTGATGACTCTTTGGATTCTATTTGCTAGTATTTTGTTGAAGATCTTAGCATCTGTGTTCATCAGGGAGATTGGTCTGTAGTTTTCCTTTTTTTGTGACATCTCTGTCTGCTTTGGGTATCAGGGTGATATGTGCCTCGTAAAAGCTATTTGGGAGTGTTTCTGTTTCTTCAATTTGCCGGAAGAGCTTGAAAAGAATTGGGAGTAGGTCCTCTTTAAAGGTTTGGTAGAATTCACTGGTGAATCCATCTGGACCTGGGCTTTTGTGTTTGGGGAGACTTTTGATTACTGATTCCATCTCCTCGATGGAGATAGGTTTGTTGAGGTATTCCAAATCTTCTTGTTGCAGACTTGGGAGGCTATAGGAATTCAGGAATTTGTCCATTTCTTCTAGGTTCTCTTGTTTCGTGGCATACAGGCTCTCATAGTAATCTCTGATGATCTTTTGAATTTCTGTGGTTTCTGTTGTGATGTCCCCATTTTCATTTCTGATTCTATTTATTTGGGTTCTCTCTTTTCCTTTTCTTACAAGTCTTGCAAGTGGTTTGTCAATCTTGTTTATTTTTTTCAAAGAACCAGCTTTTGGTTTCGTTGATCTTCTGGATTGTTTTTTGACATTCCATCTCATTGATTTCTGCTCTAAGTTTTATTATTTCTTTCTTTCTGCTTGGGTTGGGCTCCTTTTGTTGATCACTCTCTAAGATCTTAAGTTGTGAAGTCAGACTGTTTGTGATGGCCTTTTCTTCTTTTCTGATGAATGCTTGAAGAGCTATGAACTTGCCTCTTAACACTGCTTTTGCTGTATCCCACAAGTTCTGGTAATTCGTGTCTTCAGTCTCATTTGTTTCCAGGAATCTTTGGATTTCCTCTTTGATTTCTTTTATGACTTGCTGGTTGTTCAGCAGTGAGCTGTTTAGTTTCCAGGTACTTGGTATTGGTCTCCATTTTTGTGTACGATTAACTTCTATTTTCAGTGCATCATGGTCTGAAAAAATAGTTGGCACAATTTCTATCTTCTTGATTTTATGGAGGTATGATTTATGGCTCAGCATGTGATCTATTTTGGAGTATGTTCCATGTGCACTGGAGAAGAAAGTGTATTCAGCTTTTTTGGGGATGAAATGCCCTGTATATGTCTACCAGCCCTCTTTCTTCCATCTCTTCTTTTTAGGGCCAGTATTTCCTTGGTAAGTTTCAATCTTGTTGATCTATCCAGAGTTGATAGAGCAGTGTTGAAGTCTCCAACTACAATTGTGTTGCTGTCAATGTCTTCTTTGAAGTCTATTAGTAGTTGTTTTAGGTATTTTGCTGGCCCCTCGTTGGGTGCATATATGTTTAATAGCGTGATTTCTTCCTGATATATGTATCCCTTGACTATTAAGAAGTGACCTTCACTGTCCCTTCTGACCTTCTTCAGCCTGAAGTCTATGTTGTCGGATACCAGTATGGCCACCCCAGCCTTTTTGGAGGGGTTGTTTGAGTGAAGGATTGTTTTCCAGCCTTTTATTTTGAGCCTGTCTTTGCTCTGATTGTTCAGGTGTGTTTCTTGAAGGCAGCAGAATGTCGGATTCAATTTTTTTGATCCATTTTGCCACTCTGTGTCTCTTAACTGGTGCATTTAGACCATTGACATTGAGAGAGATTATTGTCATGGGATTTTGTGCCATCTTTCTGTATAGGTTGGTTGTTCTTTTGGGTTTTGTCTCGTCTTAGAGTAGCTCCTTCAGTCCTTCTTTTAAGGTTGGTTTTGATTTTACAAAGTTCCTAAGCTGTTGTTTATCCAAGAAGTTGTATATCTGTCCTTCAAATCTGAGTGAGAGTTTAGCTGGATAAAGAATTCTTGCTGAGGCATTCATTTCATTGAGTTTTTTTTACTATATCCCACCACTGCCTTCGGGCTTGGAGGGTCTCTTCTGAGAAGTCTGCTGAAAGTCAAATGGATGCTCCTTTGTATACAATTTCCTTCTTTGATCTTGCTGCCTGAAGAATTATGTCTCTGTCTATGGCATCCATTACTTTGACTAGGATGTGTCTTGGGGTCTTTCTATTGGGATCTCTTCTTGCTGGTACCCTTTGGGCTTCTTGGATCTGGATGCCTTTGTCCTTTAACTCGGGGAACTTTTCAGCAAGGATGTTTTTAACTGTTTTAATTTCCTTGGGGTTACTTTCCTGTCCCTCTGGGACTCCGATGATTCTTATGTTGTTCCGCCTGGATTCATCCCATTGTTCTCTCTTCCGTTGCTGATCCATTTTCTGGTCTTTTTCCATCTTATGTAGTTCTCTGAGTGCTTTCTGCAGCTCATCTTCAGTCTCACTGATTCTCTCTTCCGCTGCTGTCATCCTACTGTTGAGAGCCCCTATTGTTTTTTCATTTCATCTACTGAGTTTTTAAGTGATGATATTTCTATTTGCATGGTTCTCATTTCTGCTCTCATTTCCTCCCGTAATTTATTGACTGCCCTTTCAACTGCTTCGTTTATGTTCTCCTGTATTTTATTGGACATCTGCTCCATTTTTTCATTGAGCTCATTAAACATCCTACCAATTTCTTCTCTAAATTCTTTGTCAGAGAGATTATGCACGTCTGCATTCTTTTTTGAGTCTTCAGGGTTGATTTCTTCATCTGTTCTTCGAACTGGGGATCTGCGTTGTTTCCCCATGGTGTTGCGGTGTTCAGGGATAGATTCCTCTAGAGTACTGTTTCTTTTTTCTTGAAGATATTACCTTCCCTTGGTGTTGAATTTCCTTGTTTTTGTATTAATATGTGGCAGCATTGGTGGCCACCTGCCTGGCCAGCCTGCACCCCCAGGGAGAATACCTGAGGCAGAGACAGGCCGGTGTGAGAGTTCAAAATGTCCGTTTACTTCTGCTTCTCTTGGACTTCTGGGGGTTGTAGTTCCACCTTTTGCCGAGGCCTGGGGCTCTACCACGACCCCAGGCATCTGCCTGGCAGCCGCACCCCCCCAGGGGAGAATCTCCACTCTTTTTCTATGTCAGACCGTCAACTATCCATTGACCACCTGGCAGAACCCTGGGTGTAGAAAAGTCTGTCTCCTGTCTGCCACCTGTTGACACAGCTGGGCACCACAGCCGCATCTACAACTATTACATTTATAACTAATAATATTTATGTTTACTAGTTTGTTAAGAGTATTGGCAAAAACATTGTAATTTATAAGCTATGTTAAAATAAGAGCAGAAATCAGCATATTTGGGAAAAGACATTCAGTCTGCAGAAATGCAGAATTGTGGAATTTGAGAATTAAATGCATATTAAGTTATATTGCTAACAATTTTTTTTCAGTTTTTAGTACTTGCACATTTTCTATTGTCGTCTCTGTACTTTTTGTGTGAAGCAAACTAGTTTTCTGTTTCTATTTGTAGGAATGGAATGTTAATATATATGTTACACCTCGGGTGAGCTGAAAAAATATTAACCTACATGATGGAAGCAAAAATATCAAAATGTTTTAGATTGCTTTAATATGAATAATCAAGGAAGGATAGGTTCATTCAAGGAAAGAGAAGTCACTATAGGATTTCTGGAGAGGAGAGCGAAGAGGCAATATGGATGCCTTAATGGGAATGGGGCATAACTCTATGATGATTAAAGCATTTAGAATTGAAAGAAGCAATTTTTTTTGTGAAATAAAAAAAGTTCTTAATACAAAAATCATCATTTTGGGGTTGGAACAATAGCGGGTTCGGGCACTTGCCTTGCATGCAGTTGACCTCAGTTCTATCCCCTGCATCCCATATGGTCACCCTAGAACAACCAGGAGTAATTCCAGTGCAGAGCCAGGAGTAACCGTCAGCATTGCTGGATGTGACCACTAAAAAGAAAAAAAAATCACATTTTGTATTTGTTTTCTTGCAGGTTTTAGGCTCCCCAAATTGCACCTATAATGATATAGATCATTATTACCTTGAAAAAAAAGACAATTCAACCAATATAATAACTATCAGTAGAGAACAATTTTAATACTTTTTTCCTCTTGAAAATAAAGTTTATTCTATTTAAGGGATTATTTGGAATAACTTGTATTGATAAATGAATGAAGTGACATTAGGACTATTTTTTTCCATCATAACATTTTTAATGCATAGTTCTAAGTACATTCCTTTTTTTAAATATTTTATTATACCACTGTAAGGTATACAATTACAAAGATGTTCATGTTTGGATTTTGGTCATACAAGATTCCCACTCCCATCTCTCCACCAGTGCCCATTTCCCACCATCAAAGTCCCCGATTCTCTCCCCATTCCCATAGCCTGCCTCTATGGCAGGTTCTTTATCCCTTTTCCCTTCTTTCACTTTCAATATCTCTCTTTTTCTCTCTTCCTTCTCCGTACACATTGTGGATTGTAATGCATACATTTAGAGGCTATCACGTGTATCTTTTTGCCTGTATTTAATGCTCAGTTCTAAGTTGGTATTAGCACTTTTAACAATTATTAGCACACTGTTCCCTTTTCTGTCTTACCTAAAGTCTGACTCCTAAATGTTTGTAAATGTTTGTGGTAATTTCTACTTTTGATAAGACCTCCTGATCCATGATTCGCCTGACCTTGGATATAGGTATCATGATATGTGGATATATATATATGCATATATATATATAATATATGTAAATATATATATATATATTCTATATCTGCCTTTTCCCTTCTGGCTAATTTCACTCAATATAATCCTCTCCATGTCCATCCATTTGTAGGCAAATTTCATGACTTAATTTTTTCCTAACAACTGCATAGTATTCCATTGTATAGATGTACCAAGATGTCTTTATCCAGTCATCAGTTCTAGGGCACATTGGTTGTTTCCAGATTCTAGCTATTGTGAACAGTGCTGCTATGAAAATAAAAGTGCAGATGGTGTTTCTGCAGTAAGTTTTTGGCTTCCTAGGCTGTATTCCCAGGAGTGGTATGGCTGGGTCAAATAAGAGCTCAATTTCTAATCTTTGGAGGAATGTCCATATTGTTTTCCAAAAAGTCTGTACCAGTCGACATTTCCACAAACAATATATGAGAGTCCCCTTTACCCACATCCATGCCAGCACTTGTTGTTCTTGCTCTTTTGGTTATGTGCCAGTCTCTGTGATGTGAGATGGTAATCTCATTGTTGTGTTGATTTGCATCTCTCTGATGATTAGTGATGATGAGCATTTTTTCATATGTTTTTTGGCCATTCAATTTTTCTTCCTTGCCAAAGTTTCTGTTATTTCTTCTCCCCCATTTTTTTGATGGGGTTGACTGTTTTCTTCTTTAAAGTTCTACCACTGCCTGATATATCCTGGATATCAACACCTTATCAGATGGGTATTGGGTAAATATTCTTTCCCATTCTGTGGAATGTCTTTGTATATATTGGTCACTGGTTTTTTGAAGTGAAGACTTTTAGTTTCATGTAGTCCCATATGTTTATCTCTTCTTCTAGTTGCTCTGTTAGTGGTGTATCACCTTTGAAGGTGCCTTTAACTTCAATGCGTGGAGGGTTTTTTCCTATATTTTCTTCAGCTTACTTTATGGATTAAGGTCTGATATTGAGATCTCTAATCCATTTTGATATGATTTTTGTGCATGGTGTTAGACAGAGGTCCAAATTCATTTTTTCTGCATGTATCGATCCAGTTTTCCCAGCACCACTTGTTGAAGAGGCTTTCATTGCTCCATTTGGTACTTTTTGCTCCTTTATCAAATATTAAATGGTCATTTATTTATGAATGGCTGTTAGGATACTCCACTCTATTCTATAGGTCACAAATCTGTTTTTATTCCAGTACAATGCTGTTTTAACTATTACCACTTTGTATTACAGTTTGAAGTTGGTAAAGGTGATGCTTCCCATCTTCTTTTTCCAAGGATTGCTTTAGCTATCTGTAGGGCTTTATTGTTCCATACAAATTTCAGGAGTGTTTGGTCAGTTTCTTTGAAGAATGTCATGGGCATCCTTTTAGGGATGGCATTGAATCTGTATAAAGCTCTAGCAAGTAGTACTATCTTGATAATGTTAATTATCCCTGTCGGGGAACGCCGCTGGATGTCGGGGTCCCCGACAGTGTCAGGACAGAGGTTGTCTTCTACCTCCGAGGACACCGGGAGAACAGATGAAAACTCATGAGTCCGGTGCAGTTCCAAAAATGGCTTTTAATAGTACAAAAGCTCTTCCACAGCACTCCAATATAATGAGCAAACTTTAGCTCTGGTCCGAACTTAGACCATACAAAAGGGCCTAAGTCTCCCACCAAAGAGAGAGGATCTCACCCGAGCTGAGTACTACCCAGAAGGAGTAAAAGGCCAAAGAGCAAAAGGCCAAAGCCAAAAGCCAAAAGCCGCAGGGAGTCAAAAAGCTGAAGGCTGAGGAACCAAAAGGCAAAAGGTGAAGGGGCCTCAAGTCAGCCCCTTATATACACCAAAGTAACCCAATCGGGAGGTTGTCATGCCAACAAAGAACCCTAAACAGAGTGTAGTGCCACACCCTATTGTAGGTATAAACAAAGGTTACACCAAGGACTAATCCCGAGATTATCTCTTATGTAAAACACTGGAGAGAGAGGGGGCTGATATAAAGTAATACATCTTAACTTCATGAGCTTCATGTAATCTAGATGGTACCCACAAGGTCATTATTATTATATGCACCAGGGTGATTCTGAGTATCTTGTTCTCATGTACTGAAAGGGTCATACTCGCCTGCTTAGAGCAAACTAGTATGATCCTTCCTATAGTCTACCTTTAGTCTCAGTGTAGCCAGGGTGGTAGTCTCCTGGTAAATTCTAACTGTCCCACGTTGGGTGCAGTGGGTATAAAGAGGAGCTGTGCCCAATCTAGAAAACATAGAAGTCTTAGTAGATGTATAAGTCAGAAGTTATTCAATCAAGGTGACTTCTGTAACTGCCACACCCTCTAGAAGTGTTTACATAGAAGAGAGATCTCATTAGAATGAACATTGGCTTAAATAAAATTAAGCTGGGAGTGATCAAAACAACAAAACTCCCAGATTAGTTAAACATGTCCTCCAACAATCCCAATCCAAGTGATTGCAATGTGTTTCCATTTCTCCATGTCCTCTTTTTCTTTAAGCAGTGTTTTGCAGTTTTCTTTGTACAGGTCCTTTACACTCTTGGTTAAGCTGATTCCTAGGTATTTGATTTTCTATGGCGCAATTGTGAATGGGATCGTTTTCTTAATATCTCTTTCTTCTTTTTATTATTTGTACATGGAAAAGCCACTGATTTTTGGGAATTAATTTTGTACCTTGCCACTTTTTGATAGGTTTTATTTATTTCAAGGAGCATTTTGGTTGAGAGTTGGGGTTCTCTAGATAAAATATCATTTCATCTGCACATAGTGTTAGTCTGACTTCTTCCTTGCCTATATTAATGCCCTTAATGTCCTTTTATTCTCTGATTGCTATAGCAAGTACTTCCAACACTATATTGAATAGAAGTGGGGGAGAGTGGGCAACCTTGTCTTGTTCCCAATCTTAGGGGAAGGTTTCCAGTTTTTCCCCATTGAGGATAATGCTTGCTGTGGACTTTTGGTAGATGACTTTGACTATATTGAGGAAGGTTCCTACAATTTCCGTTTTATGGAGGGTTTTTTTATCATGAACAGGTGCTGGATCTTGTCAAATGCTTTCTCTGCGTCTATTGATATGATCATATGGTTTTTATTTTTCTCTTATTGATATGTTGTATTATTTTTTGATTGATTAGTGGATGTTGAACCATCCTTGCATTCCAGAGATGAATCCAACTTGGTCATGATGTATAATCTTTTGATGAGTCTTTGGATTCTGTTTGCTAGTATTTTGTTGAAGATCTTAGCATCTTGTTCATCAGGGAGATTGGTCTGTTGTTTTCTTTTTTTGTGTTGTCTCCGCCAGATTTGGGTATCAGAGTGATATGTGCCTCATAGAAGCTATTTGGAAGAGTTTTTGTTTCTTCTATTTCCTGGAAGAGCTTGAAAAGTACTGGCAGTAGGTCCTCCTTAAAGGTTGGAAAATTCACTAGTGAATCCATCTGAACCTGGAGTTTTGTGTTTGGGCTGACTTTTTAATTACTGCCTCAGTATCCTCCATGGTGATAGGCTTATTCAGTTACTGCAGGTCTTCTTGTTTCAACCGTGGGAGGTTATAGGACTTTAAGAATTTATCCATTGCTTCCAAGTTCTCATGCTTTGTAGCATACAGACACTCAAAGTAATCTCTGATGATCATTTGGATTTCTGTGGTTTTTGTTATGATGTCCCCCCTTTCCATTTCTGATTCTATTTATTTGGGTTCTCTCTTTACCTTTCCTTACTAGTCTTGCAAGTGGTTTGTCGATCTTGTTTATTTTTTTCAGAAATGGTTTTATTAATATTTTGGATTGTTTTATGGGTTTCCAGCTCATTGATTTTATCTCTAAGTTTTATTGTTTCCTTCCTTCTGCCTGGGTGGGCTCCTTTTATTGGTCTTTTTCTAATATTTTGAGTTGTGAGGTCAGGTTATTTATGTGGGCCCTTCCTTCTTTTCTGATGAATTTTCCTCTTAACACTACTTTCACTGTATCCCACAAATTTTTATAGTTCCGTGTCTTCATTTTCATTAGTTTCCAGGAATCTTTGGATTTATCCTTTTGATTTCTTCTATGACCCACTGATTGTTCAGCAGTGAGCTGTTCAGTTTCCAGGTGTTTGTCTTGACTCTCTGTTTTGGTGTGTGGTTAACTTCCATTTTCAGTGTATCATGGTTTGAAAAGATAGTTGACACAATTCCTATCTTTTTATTTATTGAGGTATGTCTTATTGCTCAGCATGCAATCTATCTTGGAGAATGTTCCATGTGTGCTGAAGAAGAATGTGTATTATGATTTTTTGGGATGAGAAGTCCTATATATAGCTACCGGCTCTCTTTCTTCTATTCCTTCAGCACTATTTCTTTGGTGAGTTTCAGTCTCATCAATCTATCAAGAGTTGATAGTTCACTATTGAAGTCTCCAAATACAATTGTGTTACTGTCAATTTCTTCTTTGAAGACTATTAGCAGTTGTTTTAAGTATTTTGCTGTCCCTCGTTGAGTGCGTATAATGTAGGAGTGTGAAATCTTTCTGATATAGTTATCCCTTAATTATTAGGAAATGGCCTTCACTGTCCCTTATGACCTTTTTCAGCCTGGAAGTCTATGTTGTCAGATACCAGTATGGCCACCCCAGCCTTTGTAGAGAAGTTGTTTGCGTGGAGAATTGTCTTCCAGCCTTTGACTTTGAGTCTGTGTTTGCTTTGATTGTTCAGATGCATTTCTTTTAGGCATCAGAATGTTGGATTCAGTTTTTAATACATTTTACCACTCTGTGTCTCTTAATTGGTAATTTAGGCCATTGACATTGAGATAGCTTATTGTCATCAGATTTTGTACCATGTTCCTGAATAAGGTTTTTGTGCTTTTTGGGGTTAATGCATTTTAGTAATTTTTAAAACTAAACTAATTTTCTTAAGATAATTTCTCTCTCAAATTATAGCTTTCTTCTATGTGATTATCTTTAGCTATGAATTTCTATAAAATAGTATAAAATGTGAGATGCCATAATGAAAAATATCAATTCATTTGAGAAATTAAGCTTTTAAAACAATTTAAAAAGTGAAATGCAAAACCTATTAATCAGGTTATCATTCAATATGAAATTTTTGCCCACAATGAACATAATCATTCTTCTGAATTCCCTGAATTCTGAATTTCATAGTTCTTCTGAATTCCCATATGATATGGGATATATGAGATTCCTGGGGCAGTGGTAAACAGTTATTAAGTGTTTTCCATAGATATTTTTTAAAATATAAGAAAATAACTCTCTCAACTCAGTCTAGAGTTATTTCAAATACATTTGGAACAGCGTTACTTCATACCAGATTTACATATTTAGTCTTTAAAACCTAAGTTTTCCCTTGCTACTTGATTAAAGATAAAGGGAAAAATAGAGAAAATTGTGTATTCTACAAATTACTATGAGCTTTTTAGCTTTCAGCAGTCTGAGAACCAGTTTTTATAGGTGAGTTTTTTTGTATATTATTTCTAACAATAATTATATTTATGATTGAATTTACATTACCTTAAAAACAACCAAAATAAATGTAAAGAAAATGCAGATATGGAACTATAATATTATTTAAACATCTTTATTTTCTATTACTATTTTTTATACTTTTTTGAAAATTTGTTTTAAGAATTAATGAAAATATTTAAAATACATTATTATACTAGGAAAATAAGAGTAAAATATGTTTGGCTGATAAATTCATAGTGTTTCTTATAATAAGTGTATGTATTTTATGATCATCTTTTCTGGGAAGGTGGGAGTGTAATTTATTCTGTTGGAAGAACTTTAACATTAAAAATATCATCACCTTATTGAATGTAAATTAAAAGGCAAAAGTTTTGAGGCATTTGAAAATGTATTTCTTTCCTTGCAAAACATTTTAGTTTACTATTGCATTTTATATGACATTTACAAGCTGCCCTGTTTTATATGATATGCCAAATACCAGTAACAATTATATTAGTTCATTCCCATGACCTAATATAATGGTTTGAGGCTCTTTATGTTCCTGGAGTGAATAGATGCTCTTGGGCTCTACTAGCATGAGACAGGACATATGGAGATATTACTGGTGCCCATTCTAGCAAATAGATGATCAACGGGAGGGTAGTGATAGTGATAGTGATTTACCTGAAAATCTTGGTGTATTAGATATAGCTTAAGATTTTGCAGAAAAGTAAATATGAAAGCAAATAATTTATGATCTTCCAATTCTATCCTTATCACAATTGACATCTATTTTTAAAAAGAGCATTGCTTTTAAGTTTATACCATTACTTTACTTATTTATTTTGGAAAAAATCTGAACATTTTAATGATCATTCCCATAGCAAATTATTGTTCCCATAGATAATGACATATGGTACAATTTTTTATGTAATCACTACCAAGATAGAATTAACTAGTCATGTGTAAGCAACAGATGTGCATTTACAACAAACATACTTTGAAAACTACTCTTTCTATTAGATGCACTGAATTATATATTTCTACACATTTGGCTTGATTTTATAATGACATTCAAGACTACAATCCTGACATATGGAATGTTTTCAGAAAGCTTAATATCTACTTAAATTTAAATTTACTTTCCATCTGTACTTTTAAGTTATATGTTCCTACTTAGCACAATATTTAAGTGGTAGGATAGAATAAAGAATAAGATGCCAACATGAAGTAGCATGTCAGATTGTCCCCTCTGCTTATTGAAAAGTGTTATCAATGTCTGCTCTGTTGTCAACTTTGACCTTAATCTAGCAGCAATACAAAATCTGACAGATACTCGAAACCAGCAATTGCTTGACATATTAGAGAAACATTTTGACTTGACAGAAAGGAACAAAAAACATTTTCTTTAATAATGTGAGCTGTCAGTGAGCATAGAAAACACTGACCCTTGAGGATTCATTGTTCATTTCAGATAGTTTAGAGTAGTTTTGAGCTTGGGTTGAAGCTTTATTTTCATAAGAAATTACTCAGATTTAAATAATTGTACTAGTATATTTGTTTAAAAAAGACACTATAATGCATAAATTATATGAATTATAATTTATAGAGAGACTCACAGACATGGGGCAGAGCTGCTACCAACTCTCCCTGTGCCCAGCAGCTCATGAGGCACCCTGGAGGGATAGCGGGTTCTAGCCCTGGCCTGCCACCCCAGCAGAGACTTGCAACAAGCAAGACGACCCCCCACACTCCATGAGGGCCACCATTTTCCACATCCAGACCTCCCTTTCGTCAGAACTCCATTCAGCAGATGAGCCTATCACAGCCCGGAACATCGACACCCACCCTGCAGCAGTTTTTTTTCAATCCGGCCCAGGTATGCTGATCCAGAGACTCACAGACATGGGGCAGAGCTGCTACCAGCTCTCCCCTGTGCCCAGCTGCTCACGAGGCGCCAGGGAGGGATGGCAGGTTCTAGCCCTGGCCTGCCACCCCAGCAGAGCCTCACAACAAGCCAGATGACCATTATTATACATCAATAAATGCTATATTTAGAGGTGACTACAAGAGTATGCCACCTGCACGGCAAGCCTGGCAAGCTGCCCATGTCATATTTGATATGCCAAATACCAGTAACACTTATGTTAGGTCATTCCCATGACCTAATATAATGGTTTGAGGATCTTTATGTTCCTGAATCAAGCAGATGCCCTTGGGCTTTACTAGCATGAGACAGGACATACAGAGATGTTACTGGAGCCCACTTGAGCAAATTGATGATAAACAGGAAGATAGTGATAGTGATAGTGCATAAATATTTGGTAATCTATTGAATAATACATTTTTATGATATCATTTATGTACTTAACTAGGAACCTAGTTTTGCCCAAGGCAAACAGGAAGTAATCATTTATAAAAAGGTGTAAACCATTTCCCAATCTTCTTTGTACAACTGAGTTGATAATGCCATGGCTATAAAACAATTATCAAGGACAATTGCCTGATATTGTAAATGAGGATTCCTTGAAAAGAAACACATGAAGAACTAGACAAGAAAGAAGTTCAGACTATACAAAATTATGGCCTTTTTGATGAATAAATATCATTAGTTTTCTAATGAGAAATAAATGAAGATACATTCAATATATTCACAGTTCATTTTATGAGTCTTTATAATAAATACTTTGGTTTTCTCACTATAGTGTAGGTTTATTCAATCATATTTGCTTATATATATACATATATATGTAGCTGACTTAAAAAACTCAGCATACACCTCTCCTAAATGTTAAGTATAATAGAGATAATAATTCACATACAGAGAAAATAATATAGTAGAAAATACTTTTTAATTATTATTTCATGAATGATAATGAAATAATGATGACCCAGTGGCTCCTTGGATCAGTGAAGAACTACAACTACATTGTACATTAGGGTGCAAATCTGTTTCTTTATTTACTTACTTGATTGAATCAAACTTGAGAGAACAGCAAATTAACATTGAACAGTTTCTGAGAAATATTATTCAACTTTTAAGAAATACATCATTAAGGACTAGAGAGTTAGTTAAGGCATTTGTCTTGATTGTGGGTGACCCCAGTTTAATCCCTGCCACCAGATACGGTGCCCTGAGAATAGAACCAGAAGTAAGCCCTGAGTACTAAAAGGTGTGGCCCTTAGCCTAAAAGATATAAAATTAAACAGTAAGATTACATTTTAATATAAAATCATCAAACTCAATATAATTTAAGAGAGAAATGGATGAAATATATAGCACTACTTAAGTTAGGATATTTCTGAGTAGCCTGATTTGGGCTAGTTTATCTATAATCTATTATCTATCTATCTATCTATCTATCTATCTATCTATCTATCTATCTATCTATCTATCTATCTATCTATCTATCTGTCTGTCTGTCTGTCTGTCTGTCTGTCTGTCTGTCTGTCTGTCTGTCTGTCTGTCTGTCTGTCTGTCTGTCAATTGTCAGTCTGTCCATCTGTCCGTCCGTCCATCCATACATCCATCTATCTATTTATTTATTTATTCTTGCTTTTTTTGGGTCACACCCAGCAATGCTCAGGGGTTACTCCTGGCTCTGCATTCAGGAATTACTCCTGTCAGTGCTTGGGGGACCATATGGGATTCTGGGGATCGAATCCGGGTCAGCCACATGCAAGGCAAATGCCCTACCTAGTGGACTATCGCTCAGGCCCCATGGGCTAATTTAAAAAAGAACACTTCTTTCTATTTTATACCCTGCTTTATGAATTGCTTAAAATAAACTTTCATGAATTAAAATATTATTCCACAAAGTATACAGCAGTGTAGTTTTTTTAAACTTGTACTACTGTATATGTAATGAGGAGCAATTGGAAAAAACACATTTTTTTGGACCAAATAATATCGTCCACACATTACTTGTGCCTCCAAATGCAGCCAGGAGTGAGCTGCAAACACAGAGCTGGTCCCAAGCAACATCATGTGGTTCCCAAAAAGAAAAAAAAATTAAATTGAAATGAATTTAAATTTTCCTTCAGTAAAATTTATATATAAATTTGAATGCAAATTAAAATATGGTAAAAATTAAAAAATTAAGTGTATATGTTCAAGTATAGATGATATTGTTCATATATATTGAATATGGATATTTGTGTAAATTGTAAACCTAAAGGTTTACAATTTATTTTCCTGTTAATTAATTTAAATCTAAGAAATATGACATAAACTTCAAGGAACTTTTTTTCACATTAGTCAAGTAGAAAAACTCAGTGCTAAATATCTATACTTGATCTTTAGTACATAAAAGACTTCACAGAATAGGTACAGGGCAATAGCACAGGGGCTAGGAGCACACATTTCAATGTTCCTGATTCCAGTTCTATACCCACAGCCATGTGCTGTGTGAGAATAATCTGCACTCACAGTAGTGACCCAGATGTTTTCTGCCATTGCTCCGTTTCAGCTGCAACACATCCTCAGTCCTTGTCCTGTGTGGGAGCACCCCACCCTTCCAGATTACTTTTTCTCTGCAACCACAATTATTTTAAAAAGAGATACACAGGATGGCTGTGATATAATTACAAACATTGCCAGATATTAATTTCTACAGTGACATCTTTCATGAGCAATCTTTCTGTGATTTTTTAATAACAGAAAGTTATTACATGGATCCTTGACATTTAGAGTTACTTAGAATTATATTTAACTGTCGGGGACTCCGCCAGTGTCCCCAACAGTGCCGGGAAGCGAAGTACCCTTCTACCTGTGAAGATGGCGAGGAATGGATGAAAACTCAGGAATCTGATGCAGTTTTAAAAAGGGCTTTACTATCACAGGTTCCAATACACAATCCAAGAACAGGAAAAACCTCTGGACTCTGAGTTCCCAGCTAGGCCCCAGCCACAAGTAGGCCAAGATGGCTGCCACCATGTTGAAGTCAACAGAGATGGAGCGGACGGAGAGGCAAACGCCAATGGAAGCCGAAATGGCAAAAAGGGAGGAGAAAAAGAAGGGCTTCTTTCTTCTTGCAGCTTATTTTGTAGCTAGAAATCCGTCCAAACTTCCCAGCCGGGCCAACTTTGGGCTGGGCTATCTAGAGATGAAAACAGGAAAATAGCTCTATAGAAATGTGTCAACTTCAGGAGACTATCTGACTGTTTATAAGGACCCAGAGCTAATTCAAAGCCTCCTAGCAGGGGCTGGGAGGAGCTATAAGCTAAATGTAACTTCCCCTGGCAGGAAGGGTCAAATGCCCTCAGGTAATTTCTCCCAGCACCTCACCTAATGTCTTGAGCCAAGATCTGCCTGGAATTGCCTTTATAGGGTAGAGAAGGGGGTTTCTGTGATGGCATGTCTGTACGAAAGAGTAATACTAATGCCAGCTAAATATTTCTCCAAGCCTTCACAAGAGTCTCGTCTACTTCACGGTAGTTTTGTATTTTAGTTGCTTTGAGTTATCAGGGAGCCATGCTTGCTTGCTTGGAGGCAAACAGCATTTCTCTCTGAGCTAATCACTTACAGATCCAACGTGGCCAGGCAAATATGCTGGTAAGGTATAGCTAGTCCCATGATGATTGTGGTAACATGAGAGAATATTTATCACTATCACTATCACTATTCTCCCTTTGATCATCTATCTGCTAGAGAGGGCATCAGTAATATCTCCATATGTCCTCTCTCATGCTAGTAGAGCCCAAGGGCATCTATTCGCTCCAGGAACAAAAAGAGCCTCAAACCATTATATTAGGTCATGGGAATGAAAACTAATATAATTGTTACTGGTATTTGGCATATCAAATAAAACAGGGCAGCTTGCCAAGCTTGTCATGCAGGTGGCATACCCTTGTAGTCACCTCTAAATATAGCATTTATAGATGAACCACTAGGCTGCAAGTGGTGGAGTTCTGAGGAGAGGGAAGTTCGGATGTGGAAAAATGGCGGCCCGATGGAGTGGAGGGGTCATCTGGCTTGTTGTGAGGCTCTGCTAGGGTGGCGGGCCAGGGCTAGAACCCGCCATCCCTCCCGGTATCTTGTGAGTGGCTGGGCACAGGGAGAGCAAGTAGCAGCTCTGCCCCATGTCTGTAAGTCTCTGATTCAGCATACCTGGGCTGGATTAGAAAAAAATAACTGCTGCAGGGTGGAACTCTATGACACGGGGATGTGATAGGCTGTTGCTGGGTGGAGTTCTGACGAGAGGGAAGTCCTGATGTGGAAAATGGTGGCCCGATGGAGTGGGGGGTCATCTGGCTTGCTGTGACAGAGAATATTTATACCAGCCAGTATAGAATACATGGTCAGATAAGACTGCCACATTTAGACTACCCCCTATTTATGAAGTGTCTTGCAGGAGGCAATCCAGGGCAGATGCAGAGGCATAGGCCTTTAGGTGTCCTGCAACATTTAACCATCCATTACTTATTGCAATGTTGCAGAAATTCTCTGAAAATTGAAGGTGGAAGAAACCAGTGTATTCAGAAAATAGAGTAGTCATATTATTTAAATGGAAATAGGATATCTAAATCTCAAACAAAATGTAGTCTATTCATGAAAACTCGTCTTCTGTTTTAGTACCCTCTGGTGCTATGATGCTTATTGTGCTAATAAACTATAACACATTTCAACTTAATTATAAGGTCTTCATGAATAATGGTATTCTGAGTTACATCTATGTCAGGGAGCTACTGGGGTCCCCAACAGTATCAAGACAGAAGTTCTCTTTACCTCCAAGGCCATCGGGGAATGGATGAAAGCTCACGAATCCGGTGCAGTTCCAAAAAAGTCTTTTAATAGTACAAAAAGTTCTACCACCACAATAGAATATAATGAAAGAACTATACTCTGGTCAGAACTTACACCATACAAGAGGGCCCAAGTCTACCACCAGAGAGAGAGAGAGAGAGAGAGAGAGAGAGAGAGAGGAGAGAGAAAGAGAGAAGAGAGGGAGTTCTACCAAAAAGGAGACCTACCCAAAAGGGGCGAGTGCCTCAAGTCAGTCCCCCTTATATACACCAAAGTAATCCTAACTGTTGTCAAGGAGGGTCCTGTCAAAAAGAACACTAAACAGCTTCTAGATAGAAAAGTGTAGAAGGGTAGTGCCACACCTTATTACAGGTATAAACAAAGGGAGTATGTGAAGGACTAATTCCTTCTTTTGAGATTATCTTTTATGTAAAACGCTGGAGGGGGCTGGAATAAAGTAATACATCTTAATTTCATGGGCTTCATGTAATCTAAATGGTACCCACAAGGTCCTTCTTATTTATTATCTGAACCAGGGTGATTCTGAGTATCTTCTTCTCCATATACATAAAGGGTCACACTCGCCTGCTTGAGGTCAAACTAGTATGATCCTTCCTATAATCGGAAACGATAGCCTGAAAGTAGCCAGGGTGACCATCTCCTGGTAAATTCTAACTGTCCCACACTGCGTGCAGTGGGTATAAAAGAGGAGCTGTGCCCAATCTAGGTAACATAGAAGTCTTAGTAGATATATAATAATAAGTCAGAAGTTATTCAGAGTCAAGGTGACTTCTGTAACTGCCACACTATCAGTGTTTACATAGAAGAGAGATCTCATTAGAATGAACCTTGGCTTAAGAACATGTAAATAGATTAAGTTGTGAGCAAAACTCCTAAGCTAGTTAAGCCTGTCATCCAACACATTTATAGTTGAAGGTTGGAGTACAGTGAATTCAGAACTTGCCTTGCAGCCTGACCAGAGTGTCACTCCTGAGACCTAAAATTCCCAAAGCAGCACCAGAAACAATCCCTGAACTCAGAGCCAGAAGTCATACCTGAGAATATTTAAGTGTGGCACCAAAAATTAATAAATAAACGAATGAAAAAATCATTTATAGTATTTATTAGCAACCTTGGGAATGAATGAATGACATATCCATCCTGTGGAATTTGGTATGTGGGCAGGTGGATGTGCCTATTAAAGAGATTTGAGTAGAAGTCCTGGATAATCTTCTCCATTGCCTTTCTGGAAGATGTGATAGATCCATTAGGGCGTCGGAGAGCAGTCATCTTGGTCTTATAGTTGGCGAAGGACAGGCAGGCAATGCAAATGCTTTTCCCGGCTTCTGCTGCATCTTCCAGTATTTCTGCTCTTCTGACTTTGAGGTCTTCTTTTATCGCTTCTCTGTACCGTTTAGCAAGCTTGGACGTTAGCATTTGGTCTCCTGAGGCTCGCGCCTTGCCACGTTGGTGAATGAGCTCAAGAGTTTCTGAAGACAGGCGTCCTTTTGTGTCTTTCTCTCTCTTGGCATTCTTCACACAATCATGGAGCTGCTGAACCGGTCGGTTGTATTCTTCATCGATGATGGTATCTCCCCATGTTGCTGCAATGGTGCCAAAGAGTTCCCAGTTGGTGGTCATTCTGGGAGTTCTCTTCTTAAACTTTGCAGCCTTTTCTTCCCGTTGCGGGAAGTAGAATTTTACCGAAGAAGACCATGGTCCAATCCTGTTTGGAATTTAGGGGCGACAGCAACATAGGTCAGACAAAACCGTCGATTGAAGATGATGTGGTCAATTTCATTGTGGAACTGTCCACCAGGAGATTCCCATGTCCAACATTTCGCTTCAGCCTTCTGGAACTGTGAGTTCCCATGAATGGTCTTGGTGGACATGATGAACTCAGATAGTCTCTCACCCTGTTCATTCCATTCTAGGCCATGGGTCCCAATGTGTAGTTCTTCAGCTGATCTTCTTGGTCCCTATTTTGGCATTAAAATCACCGACTATGATCTTGTAGAAGGTGTGATCTTTTTTTATAGAACTCCTCCAGTTCCATGTAGAATTTCTCAATTTCATCTTCTTTGTATGTGGATGTTGGTGCATAGACAATGAAAATAGAAATTGCTGACAGTGGGCCACATCTCTTCAAGTGTAATCATCCTATTCGGTTTGTTAGGCATTCAACTGAATCAATGTTGACTGCCATGTTTGTGTTGACAAGGACTCCAACGCCACCGATGCCTCTTTCGTCGCATGTTCCAAGGAACAATTCTTCTCTGGTGTCAAATACAGCATGATGCAACTGACGCATCCTTGTCTCAGTGAGACCAATGATGTCATACTTGATCTTTTGCGCACCATTAGATCCTCAATATATGCTTCCGATGCCAGCGTACATGCATTGAAAGTACAGACAGTCATTTTAGTCCTTCTTTGTTTTTTGCAGCCTAGGATGGCCATGAAATTTTATCAGGCACTGCTTGTTTGCCTTTCTTACTGCTGCCGTATTAAGGGCTCTTTCAGGGTCAGGAAAATAAACATTTCTGTTACTGGATTTGGCTCTGCCATGCGGGTGCTATATTCTCATTACTTTGTGGAGCTCTCTCAGAGGGGGTGGGTAGAATATTTCCGGTAATTTGGAGGTAAATCGTGCGGCAGTGCAGCGGCCGCACACAACGGGAAAGCTGGTTTCTGCTCTGCCGGGTGTATCTGTGTCTTAGGCTCAAGCATTCCTGGGCTTGAAATACTCTCCTCTGAAGGGCGGGTCTCTGCAGGGTGGGTCTTTGTAGGCTGGGTTTCTGACAAGCCTGGCTTGAGACTGGATTAATCTGCTGGGTGGAGATCTTACCAGCTGTGGCGTGTGTATTGTGAAGATCACTGCCAACAAGGTGTGGGGTTTTCTCTGGGCTCCTCAGAGGCTCCATCGAGATGGTGGACTCGGGTCGGAAGTTGCTCTCGTGGTCCATGGAATGCAGGGGGTTCAATGGGCAAAGCTGTATTCTGCTCTGTGGGTGTATCTCTGTTCCCAACGTTCTCCCTTCTGAAATCCAACATGCCATCTTGTCGGTAAAGAAGGGAACAGCACCAGGCCCAGACAAAGTCAGACCTGAAGAATCTGCCGTCGGTACTCATCAATACACTAGCTCGGCTCTTCACAAGCTACCTGTCCGAATGCAAGGTGCCTTCCCAATGGAAAACCAGCAGGACAGTTCTACTGTTAAGAAGGGGAGACATTCACGACATCGGCAACTATCGCCCCATCTGCCTGTTGTCCGTCATCTACAAGCTGTTTACACAAGTCATCCTGAACAGGATTAGCAGAACACTAGATGAAGGACAACTATGCGAGCAAGCAGGCTTCCAGAAAGGATTCAGCACAATCGACCATATCCACACAGTCACCAAGCTCATTGAGTTTTGTAGGGAGTACAAGAGGTCGTTCTGTCTCACGTTCATTGATTTACAGAAAGCCTTTGATTCTGTGGAGAATGAAGCAGTCATCGTAGCCCTAGCCAAACAGGGTGTTCAAACCCAATACATCTAGATCCTTCGTGAGTTGTATTACAAATTCACCACCAGGATCTCACCATTCTACAAAGAAGTGATCATTGATGTCAAAAGACGACAGGGTGATACCATTTCACCAAAACTCTTCAGTGCCACCCTCTAGAACATCATGCAACAATTAGAATGGGAAGGAATGGGAGTGAAGATAGATGGTCAGCAACTACACTACCTCCGCTTCGCTGATGACATTGTTCTAATAACACCAAACATTAGCCAAGCGGCACAAATGCTGGGTAACTTGACTGAGAATGTGGAAAGATGGGTCTATAGCTGAATCTAAAGAAAACTATGTTCATGAAAAATGAACTAGTTCCAGAGGCCCCATTCATTCTCAATGGAACAAACATCTCTGAATGCAGCAGTTATGTGTACCTAGGTCAAGAAATCAACATGATGAACGACCCAAAACCTGAGCTGTGCAGGGAGGAAGATAGCAGCATGGAATGCCTTCAAAGGCATCGAAGAAATAGCTAAAAGGACAAAGAACCTCAGGCTCTGGGCACATCTCTTTGACTCCACCATTCTCCCTGCATTAACATACACCTCAGAGACCTGGGCCCTATGAAAGCAGGATAAGAATGCTATTTGGGTCTCCCAGAGAGGAATCAAAAGAGCTATGCTTGGAATATCATGTCTCACTCAAATGAGAGAAAGAACGGAGTTCTGACCTCCATCGCTATTCCAGAATCAGGAATGCTGTCTCATTTGCCAAAGCATCGAAAATCAGATGGGCTGGACATGTAATGCGATTTGGAGACAACCGCTGGACTAGAGCCATTACAGACTGGATCCCACAGGATGTCAAAAGATCACGTGGCCGCCCACCTACAAGACGGTCAGACTTCCTTGTCAAGACCCTGAAGGAACGATTTGAGGCTCTTCATATTCCTGAATCAATCAGATGCCATTGGGCTACATTGGCACGTGATAGGGTCCAATGGAAATGTTACTGGCACCCGCTAGACAAATCGATGAATAACGCAATTCAAGTGATCAAGTGATCAATTGATTAGCAACCTTGGCATTATTCAATATTTATAACTTTGGATATTATTACATGTTTTATCTTTGATGTGACAATAAATTTTTTAGACAATATGGTACAGGGAGACAATAAAACTTAGCTAGAAATTCATTGATGCATTTCTTT
>JAJIBD010029747.1:0-43619 GCA_021461705.1 Cryptotis parvus
AAGGTTTTGAAAGTGGTGCAGCAACATTGCATGCGTAGCACATTAAAATAACACGGATGGATGTCATAAAACCTCTATAAAACAATATTTTGCATATGGGATTTCTTTCTTTAAAGAATATTTTTCTTTAGGCATTTTAAAATTGTTAAATATGCATCAAACTTTATATGATCGTTGTATTTAATAAACTGCATCTATTTTATAAATATAAAGAAACATTTAAGTAGTTTGGACTTTATATCATTTTTATACTCACTTAGAAGCTCTGAGATAGGTTCTGTTATGATGGAAAGGATATATTTATATTTTGGAACACCGTTACCTGCTGTTCACTGTACTCCTTGCCTTTTTTCCTAGCCCTATTAAATTGATAAGCCTACTCAGTGTCCATAATAATACCCTGAAAAAATTTGTTTGAGAGAATACAAATATAGCCCTGAAATTAAGTAAGTCATTACATTATCAAAAATATAAAGGACTGAGTATAGATATTTGGTTAATAAACAAATATCTGAGAATGAAAGATCTCATTAATTTTCTATGAATGAAAATATGAGAACAAAATGTCTAACTCAGTGGCATCTTCAAACTGAAAAAATATTGAGTGTCTATTATAAAATAGGGATATTTCTGCAGTATACCAAAAAGAATCATTGAAAATATTTTTTGACCTATTTATAAATTAGATAAACAACTACAAAGGTCACATTGTTCTCAAATTTATCACACTCTATGAAAACTAATTTACTTCCTTTAAATATATATAGTGAAAAGATGATGAATATGTGGGGGTAGGAAATACAGTTTCAGTAGGGTAGGGTATTTGCCTTGGAGTGCGCCATGTGACCAGGTTCTGAGATCTCAACATCCCTATATGGTCCCCCCGAGCACCCCGCCAGAGTAATTCCTGAGTGCAGAGTAAGCGAGTAACCCCTAAGCATCGCCAGGTGTGACACAAAGAGCAAAAAAAAGATGATAAATATAACATTTGAGTTTCATAAATATTTATATTAAGATTATTGCACATTTTGATCACTCTGATCACTTGAATCCCGTTATTCATTCCGATTTGCCTCCAAGGGGGAACCAGTAATGATACGCTTCTCCTACTGGACCCTCATTTGTACCTAGTTCCCATAGTGGCCACGCGCAGAAAATTAGGTTTAGGTTGATTCAGAATTTAGCAGCCTCAAAACCGTTCCTTCAGGGTCTTGACAAGGAAGTCTGACCATCTTGTAGGTGGGCGCCACGTGATCTTTGACATCCCATGGGATCCAGTCGGTAACAGCTCTAGTCCAGCGGTTGTCTCCCAAATCGCATTACATGTTCAGCCCATCTGATTTTCAATGCCTTGGCAAACGAGACAGCATCCCAGATTCTGGAATAGTGATGGAGGTTGGAACTCCGATTCCTTCTCTCACTTGAGTGAGGCATGATATTCCAAGCATAGCTCTTTCGATTCTCTCTGGGAGACCGAATAGCATTCTCATCCTGCTTTTGTAGGGCCCAGGTCTCTAAGGCATATGTTAATGCAGGGAGAATGGTGGAGTCCAAGAGATTGCCCAGAGCCGGTGGTTCTTTGTCCTTTTAGCTATTTCTTCGATGCCCTTTGAAGGCATTCCATGCTGCTCCTTCCTCCTGAGCAGCTCACGTTTTAGGTCATTCATCATGTTGACTTCTCGACCTAGGCACACATAACTGCTGCATTCAGAGATGTCTGTTCCATTAGAGTGAATGGGGCCTCTGGAACTAGTTCATTTTTCATGAACATTGTTTTCTTTAGATTCAGCTGTAAACCTATCTTTCCACATTCTCGGTCGGAAGTCAGCCAGCATTTGTGTCGCTTGGCTAATGTTTGGTGTTATTAGAACAATGTCATCAGCGAAGCTGGAGAGTGGTGTAGTTGCTGACCATCTACCCTCGCTCCCATTCCTTCCCATTCTAAGTACCGCATGATGTTCTCCAGGGTGGCGCTGAAGAGTTTTGGAGAAATGGTATCACCCTGTCGAACCCCTCTTTGACATCAATGATCACTTCTTTGTAGAATGGTGAGATCCTGGTGGTGAATCTGTAATACAGCTCACGAAGGATCTTGATGTATTGGTGTTTGAACACCCCCTGTTTGGCTAGGCTTCGATAACCACTTCAGTCTCCACAGAATCAATGACTTTCTTTAAATCAATGAACATTGAGACAGAGAGGCATCTTGTACTCCCTACAAACCTCAATGAGCTTGGTTACCATGTGGATATGGTATTGTGCTGAATCCTTTCGGAAGCCAGCTTGCCTCATACAGTTGTCCTTCATCTAGTGTTCTGCCAATCCTGTTAAGATGCTAGAGTAAACATTGCAATAAACTTTTAATTTGATATTTTAATTATATAAACCTCAATTCATATATTTAAAGAATTGTTTGTTGAATACATTTTATTGACTTTCACATTCTAGTTTTAGAGAAGGGGTATAATTCAAACAATTAATAATATTGAAATGGTCCAAGGTATACCTGTGAATTTAGTAAATTTTCTTCAGATTTCATGCATATTTTCTTTTTCTTCATACTCTGTTACTAAGTTAATGTACTTATGTCTATTTCACCCACAGGATGGTAGCTTTCAACATAAACAATTGTCTAACAACTACACATACACACATATCATTGCAAATAATCAGGTTTCTTCAGAATGCTTCATGGAAATACTTCTTGTATCACTTGTCTTCCCATTTTTTCATCGATTTGCTTGAGCCGGCACCAGTAACAGCTCCTACATTCTGTCACATGCCTTAGTGTAAGCCCAAGGGCATCTGCTTGCTCCAGGAACATGAAGAGCCTCAAACCATTCCTTCGGATCATGGGAATGATGTCTATAATTGTTACCTGTTTTTGGCATATCAAATACAACAAGGTAGCTTGCCAGGCTCTGCTGATGGAAATACATTTTTGAGAAATTTTCTTGAAATTCATCAGAGTATCCTGTAAAAATATTTTCTGGCTTTAAAGAAGTAGCATAGAAGTGTACAATTAACTGGAAACATGCCTATATGAGCTATTGTTCACATTATAGAAAGGAGGAAAATGAAGATCAGAGATATCATAGCTTAAGGATTAAAAAAAACTAAAAATTAGAACATGAGTTAGAAACTAGATTTCTTAAATTGTAATCTACTTTCTATCCATGATCCGAGTTTCCAGTTTACGGCAACACTGTAGTTGCTTCTCTGACCAAGGGAAAGGAATGCCGCGTCAGTCCTTCCTGGTAGGCACTTCACTGTCTATAGGATAATCAAAACAAAGTAATCGCTGAATTCTAGCTAATTAACAAGACAGTGGTAAATATGTACTATGGGATGTGTCTCATGCAATAGAGGTTGAGTTCAAAGCTGTTGTTTCATAGCATGGCTATGGCATTCTTCCTGAATAACGCTAATTATCAAACAGCATGGGTACAATTGAGACCAGCAAGACTCAAGTATCATAAATGGTTGTCCCTTGAGAGAGTCATTTTATTCATAATAAGCAATTCATCAGAAAAACAAAAAGAAAGGTTGACTGTAGTCATACACATTACAAAATTTAGTGCAACACAAAATATATTGTTTCTTGTTTGAATTAAAGTAGAATCCAAGAATTAATTCCCCCAAACTTACTCAAAACTAATGAATATTTCTTAAAATGAAATTGTTTAACACATTCTTTATGTTGTAACTAAAATATCAGCATATTTTAAAAAAATTATTTCCATTTGAAGTGTTATATAATTCAGATATTTATGTGTAAATAAAATACAAAAAATAAGCAAGTCTTTTAGAAAAAGAAATGTAGCATCAGGAATATTTGTATAGTTAGTGCACTAATTCAAGCTGTTAGTTCATATGAACTCTAGTATCACAAATTTAAGTCTACCTGCCACTATTGTTATCTTTGAAGACACATAGTTCTAACACAACTGAGCCCAGACTCCCTACCCTTCCTTAGTTTAATCAAAACCTATATGCACTCTATGATAGTTTTGTGGTTCAAAAAAAAAAAATATTGGAGAATGATTTTATTTGAAGTATATTAATTTGTTTCCTAGTACTTTTTTGTGGGAAATAATAATAAAAAAGATATAAAAAAAGTCTAGCTGCAAGGTTTGGATTATTCAAGCATTTGGGTTATTCTAGCATTTTAGCATTTTTTCTAAGTTGATGAATAAATTTTCATCAAAAATATTTTTTAGTTGCTTCTGTAGGATAAGAAGTGGATTGAGAATGCAATAACATTTAAATGAATCACATAATGGACAACATTTTACATCTACGAAGAAGAAAACAAAAATGTTTACATGTAATATACCCACATTTAAAGAAAAAACATCTGACATCTAACATCCGGGAGTCAAGATTAGGCTTGTAAGACAAATGGATACCAAGATTTTTGCATGGAATCCATTAATCAGATTTACTATTACATCATTTTGAATTGGAGCCTTTAATTTCTCCACTTCATAAATAATATCTTTGAAAAGGAACTGCCTCTGGGTGAGAATAAGATATAAGATTTATGTTACTCTGAAGAAACATATGCAAAAGAGGCTTATTGCCCAAGAGGCTTTCACTCATCACCCATGCTTAATGCTTGGACCAGAAGAAAATACAGGCAGTCCTGAAGCACACAGAATTCATTTTCTTTAGATATGGATTCCTTTCTGAAAAAAAAATCTTTTGGAGTTGAGCAAAATCAATCATGACACAAGTTTTGGAAAGATTTCTGAAGAGTTGCAGCTTAGTGTAAAACAAAGTAAAACTGTGAAAAATGAAGTTACATGACTCATACTAATATGGAAACAGCAGAAGTCAAATAAATAACCATTGAATTCACAAGCATGTGTGAATCTGAGTATTTATATGAACTGAGGAATGTCTAATGATATGGCTGGTTTAGGTACAAAACTACATAACGTCTATAGTCATTAAATCCAACAATAGCAGCAGGGGTTGGGAAAGCAGAAAAATAAAGCTATAAAATATGTGATTAAATTTTCTATCAGAAAGAATTCATTTGTTTCTTGGGCAAATGAAAATCTGTGAATTCATATGAAAAGAGTTTGGCCTTAACGAACAGTTAGCAGTCAAACAAAGACATAATCCCGAGATAATTAATCCTTAAAATTCTCAGTTAGACAATGAAAGAACAGACTTCTCTACTTTGTCTTATTTCAACTGTAATTTTCTTAGTATAATACTTCAGACAATGGTATATGTCTGACAGGTTGATCAGGAGGAAGTTGATCTTTTATTCACCTCTTATGTTCTATGAGGTAACTTTTGATCCATATTCTTTTTAAAAGAAACTTATATCACTCTGGGCAGGAATGGGGGAACATCTGACCTGAGGGACTTTCTAAGGCATACAAGATCAGGTGGTCTGGTCTTGGAACTGACAGTGCAGACATTTTTGCTTCTTATTAGCCGCCAATTTCCTGATTTGTCTGGCCCCTCAAATGATTCTATAAATAAATATCCAAATGGTCCTTGGTGGATAAAGGTTCCTCACTACCATTCTAGGAAAAATTGAATCTGACAATAAAAAATAATTCCTATTGAATCCGAAGACATAAACATTTTTCCACTTTGTCTGACTGCAGTCATCACAGTTGGCCAGGTGGATGTAAGTGTTGAGAAATTTCTAAGATCAAATTAGACCCAGATACCCCAAATGCCACCATGAAAGCTCACCCATTGACCCGCATTATAGACTCACAATTAAATCTCAGGAGAGATGTAAGCCAAGCAACAAACACAGTAGAAGATCTTCTGCTGAAAACTGTGGGGCACCTTGGGAAGGGGATGGCTGAGTCCAGGCACTGCCAATCGGCTGGCAGTGGCACCCCCACCAACAGTTGACACCTTGCCAACAGCCCAGTTTCGTTTGCCTTATAACCAATATCTGCAGAGACCCAAACTGATGAAAAATTCCAGGTACACCATTGTTTTGGGCGGAGAAATCTGGGGTCTTCTTGCAGTGGGGCAAGTAGCCTCTCCCCACCAGCTGTACATTTCTAGAAGTTCCAGCAGTCACACCTATACCTCACAACCACCACCATATAAGTTTATGGCCTAATTATATACCCAGAGTTCCTGGAGCACATATACAGTCGTATGACACCTTTAAATTCTGCAATGCTGACATCCCAGTAGGAAAACACTAAACTAGATGTAAGTAAGATGAAAACCATAATATAACATATAATAAAATTTTGTTTTTTCTTTTTTCTTTTTTTCTTAAAACAGTTTTACAAGGCTCAATATATAAGCTTATATGTATGTGTGTGTATATATGTATTTAGCATGGTCAGTACTTTCTTATTATAACTGAATAATATCCCTTTGTGGGTATTTGAGTATTCACATTTTATTTACCCATTCACCACTGATATTGGCGGTTTTTTCACTTTCTCCCAATAATATGAAGAAAGTTGTGATATATACTTTTGTGTATGAGTGTTTTTATAGTCATAGTTAATTCACTTGGGCAAATATCTAAAAGAAAATGGTTAGAGGCAAATGGTAAATCAATACAAAATTCACCTGTAAAAGTCTTCAAAAGTTTTCAATTTCTTTGCTTTGGCTTTTGGCTTTTTAATTTTACTTTGGGGTCAGTATCCAGCTATGTTCAGACTTCTCTTGGCAGATCGAAAGAGCATAAAGGATTCTAAGGGTTGAATTCAGGAACTGCAGGCCAGTAAATTCCTTATTTCATTTTCTTCACTTGTATCATTTGCCTTCCGTTGTTCATCTATTTGTTAGAGCGGGGAACCAGTAATATCTCCATACATCCTGTCACAAGCAAGAGTAGCCCAAGGGCATCTGCTCATTCCAGGGACAGGGAAGAGCCTCAAACTATTAATTTTATTCCCAGTCCTTATTGTATGTATGTATGTATGTATGTAGTATATATAAATATACATATATATGTGCATATTTCTGTTTATAAATAAGGTCCCAGAGCAATGGCATAGTGGTAGGCGTTTGCCTTGCATGCGGCAGACCCAAGTTCCATCCCCAGCACCCCATATGGCACCACAAGGAGTAATTCCTGAGTGCAGAGCCAGGAGCTACCCCTGAGCATTGCCGGGTGTGACTCAAGAAAGACTGTCGGGCGCTCACCGGGTCCCCTGACAGTGCCAGAAGCGAGTTCCTTCTACCTCCGAGCCGGCGAGCGGATGAAAATTCGGGAATCCGATGCAGTTTTTAAAAGGCTTTACTTATCACGGGTTCAGGCATACAAATCAGCAAAAAGGAAAAACCCGATGCTTAGGATTTCTAGAACCCCAGACACGTGTAGGCCAAGATGGCGACCACCACTCGTCAAAGCTTCCAAGCAAGGCGAACGCTCACAAGAGCAAGAGCCCCCAAGAAAGCGCGCGGAGTGAAAACCGGCTAGTTTATACCCCTGCAACTCAGACCTTCCTCCCACTGTTATGGAAAGCAGGGAGTGTTAAATGTCCTTAGGTAATCCCTCCCTGCACCTCACCTAGGCCCTTTAGTATGCTGATGTTTTTGAGCCAAATGCAGGCGGCCCTAAAGGAGTCCTGCAACAAAAGACAAAACTACATATAAATATAATATAGATATTTATAAATATAGTATATTTATATTTATATATAATATATAAAAATATATTTAATTTATAAATATAAATACATGTATAAATTAAATATAAATATATTTTAAACTTATATCTATAAATACAGTAAATAATATATTATTATTTATTATCATAATAAATAGGGAATATCTATAATAATTTATATCACTTGTATCACTTGTTCATCAATTTGCTCAAGCTGGCACCAGTAACATCTCCATATGTCCTGTCACATGCTAATGTAGCTCAAGGGCATCTTCTTGCTCCAGGAACATAAAGAGCCTCAAACCATTCCTTCAGATCATGGGAATGAGGTCTATAATTTATATTTTACATATATAAATTTACTTATATATTTACATAAATATATCTACATATTATACATATATAATAATAGGGGAACTTCCCAATCCTATTATATATATATGTGTATATGTAAATATAAATGTGTATATATGTATATAGACACATATATGTGTGCATATAAATATATGTGTATATAAATAAATACAAAAAATAAATGATATGTATATAATTTATTTATGTATTTATTATTACAGCTTTGGTCACAGCCTGCAATGCTCAGGGATTACTTCTGGCTCTTTGCTCAGGAATTACTCCTGGAGGTGCTCGAGGGACCATATGAGATGCCGGGGGATAAGAATCTGGGTTGACCACGTGCAAGGCAAGTGATCTAAGCACTGAGCTATTTTTGTATTTCTAACAGTAATGCATGAAGGATATAATTTTCCCAGTATTTAATATCACTTTTAATTCATATTTTGATTATGAGCATGCTTGTTGTTGAGAAATGACATCTTTTAATTCAGTATAAAATTTTATTTAGGCACTAGACTGATAACATAGGTAGGGCGCTCGCCTTGCATGACCAACCTGGTTTCAATCACCCTCACCCCATACAGTCCCTTGAACCAGCTATAGTGATCCCTCAGTGCAGAGCAAGGAGTAAACGCTGAGCACTACCAGTTGTGTGCCCCCAAAATTCAAATTTTATTTAATTTCATTGGTGGAGAAAAATTTTTGGGCAATTTTTCATTTACTTTTGGTCATTTATAAATCATAGCTGGAGAAAAGTCTGTTCAAATTCTTTCACCTTTGCTAAGCTATCTATATCTGACTTTTTAGATAATAGTTGAGATATAATATTATATTTTAATATCAGAATTTCAAAGGAACATTCTACACTCCTTTAGGGTAGATGAGTTGAAATTTTCCTATTGTTTGTAAACATATTTCTAAATCATGCATGTATTTAGTATATTATGCATTTTAAGTATATTATGTATAATATAAGCATTACATATATTGAAGGTCTATTTCAGTTTAGGTTTACTGCAAAATTGAGAGGAAGAAACAGTTTTCCTATGTACTCATATATATATATATATATATATATATATCTATATATATATATATAGAGAGTCACTCCATCAGAGAGGCACATATGTAAAAAGCTAATGAACCTTTCTAATACTTAATAATAATAATCAAAATGCTTATTTTTAACTTACTGCTTATTAAATTTATTAAAAAGCTTATGAATACTTATAAATAATATTAATCTGAAGTTTGTATTCATATTATTATTTCCGTTTGGTGAGTATATTCTTAGAATTGGAAAAATATATATTGATATATACTCATCTTTATAGTAGGAAACATATAGACCATTTCTGCTTTTCTAAAACATCCTGTCTCATCTCCATCTCCACTCCCTGGTAACCACTAATGTTTTTATTGCCGTTTATCCCTTTTCTTTCCCAGAATCTCATTCATTAGAATCATCCAGTTTGTAATGTTTTCAAATTGGCTTCTTAGCACTATGTATTTAATGTTTGTCCGTGTCTTTTATAGCATGATAGTTCATTTATTTTTAGTGCCAATATTATTCCATTTTCTGGATTGCTGAAGTCTATCTACCTATATTAAAGGATATTTTAGCTGCTTCCAAATTCTAGCAATTATGAACAAAATTGCTATAAACATCTACATGGAGGCTTTTGTGAGCATATATGTTTCAACCATTTTTAACAAACAGCACAGACCAGAGTTTTTAGAACATAATCCAAGTGTGTTTGATTTTGTAGTAAATCACCAAAGTGATTTCTGCAGTAAATGCAATATTTCGCATTTCCACCAGAAAGATGTAAAAATTACTGCTCTTTCAACTCTTACCAGCCTTTGGTGGTGGCAGTCTTCCAAATTTGGGCCATTATAATAGATGTGTAGTAGTATGCCATCATCGTTTGCAATTTTCATTTCTAATATGCTATGAAGCATCTTTTCATTTGCTATTTTTCTATCTGTAGATCATTATTGGTGAGGTGGCGCCATCTCCGTAATGCCCCCTGTGTTTCAATCTAAGACGTGTGATTAACAAGGGCCGCACAGAGAAGGAAAATACAGACCTAAGGGAGGAACAATTTTAGACAGGCAAAAACAGTGACAGGATATTGTCCTGTACACATTCATGTTGCTGATTTCCAGACCAAGTGGATGGAATAAATTTTTTTCAGTTTGTTCAGCTTATATTAAGACAAGAATGACCATTAAAATGAAAAACAGAATGAACACCTAGAGAAACTGTATCCATGATGCCACACCTATTAGGAAAGATAGTGAAAAAGCTTCGAAAGGGTTTCCCTGTCCTATGTCTTCTATCTAAGCCAAAATAATTTGACTGTAAGTTTTTTATTTTCTTTTTGGGTCACATCCGGGGACTCTCAGGGGGTTACTCCTGGCTTCTTTGCTCAGGAATTACCCCTGGCAATGCTCGGGGTGCCATATGGGATGCCGGGGGGGTCGAACCTGGGTCGGCAGCATGCAAGGCAAATGCCCTACCTGCTGTGCTACCGCTCCAGCCCTCTGACTGTAAGATTTTTGACTCCTTTTTTTTTTTCTTTTTTTCAGAGTTGGAAAGAAGACAAGTTTATTGGAAAATAGAAGAGAAAAAGAGAAGAAACTCTCCAAGAGGGAGGACTTGAATAAGATAGTACAGACTGAAGATATCAGATAGTAATTATATTTTAATATATGACCCTTTAATGGTTTTTTTTTCCTCAGTTCTTTAGAATGGTGGTTATACTACTATTATATAATTAGAGTTTCCCTTTTATTTCCATTGCAGAAATAAGATTTTTGTGATCACAATTTAGGTCACAAAATATATTCATTTAGTCCCCCTTGGTCAAATATGACAATTTCCATAAAAACAAATACCAAAATAAACACTCAAAATTAATGGAAACAATTTATCTTCAAATTTTTATGGAAAATACACTTTTTAAAAGTCTAAAAATATGAAGGTTTTATTTTCAACTAAAATTAGCTATATGAGTAAATGTGATGTAGTAAATGTTATATAAAAATATAACAATTTCTAAAAATGGTAAGATAAAGATTTCTCCAAAGAGGTTCTTTTTGTTTTTGATGTAGTATTAGGCCTAATTTTCCACATTCTAGGAAAAATATCTATAAATGTATTTCGTATTTTCTCTTGAAAAGTAGAAAATTGTTTAAGGCAATATAATTTTCTTATGCCTGATTAATCTTCATACTTGAAAAGGGAAAACAGTTGGGATTAATTTTTTATGCTAAATTGATAACTTTAAATAAACTATTGGTGCTGCTTGAATATAGATTTTAATTTAATTGAAAAAGACATTAAAGCAGATAGTTGTCTGCAATAGTTGATAAGTTATTGTAGTGAGTGATAGCACTATATGCACTAAAGTAATATTCTTACCACAACAGGCTAAGGCAAACTATTTGGGGTGGGACCAGGGCTTTGGCCACACCAGGCTTAATCCTGGCTCTCAGCAATCACTCCTGGTAGGGTCAGTGGATCATCAGGGTCCTGGGGAGCAAACCTGGTTTGGTGGCTGATTGTCTGCAGGACAAATTCCCAACCTGCCGTACTGCACTCCGGCCCCTAAGGATAGCTATTTTTTAAAGGAGTTTCTTGGAGGTAGAAATACTTTTTAAATATTACCAATAATTTAAACCACTCCTGAATGCAAATCTGGCCACTTTTCATTAATTTGATTCAATTGTACAAAATGTATTCAGAGCTGAAACAGTGCCTCTCCTGGCTCCTGAACAAATTCACAAACAGCCTGAAACTAGGCTGGAATGCAAAAAATACCAATTTAAGTAATAAGTAAGGTTTTAAAATAAATTATTTTGTATAGCAAACACTTTTTACATAATTAATAGCTCTAATTTTTATCTGCTATTTATTGAAAGAGCAGAGACAAATGTTTTCTTAGCACCCAAGTCAAAACAGCAACAGAGTTTGACCATGTGACATCCCCAGGCGCTTCCTAGCTGAGAGCACAACTGCCTTTGGAGCTCACCAAAAGACCAGATGTTGCCACTAGAATGTTCCACGATTTGGCATCTTGTGCTTGGAAGCCCCAGAGATAGCCCTAGGTCTAGTGCCTTTTACAAAAATTGGAAATGAATGAACGTTCCCTAGTTCTAAATGATTTTGAAATAAAATAGAAGAATGAAAATTGATTCCAAGTAACACCAGACTTTGATGGATTGTTAATTTGTCTATAGCAATTAAAACACTGGGAATGTCAAAATGGTTATAAGAATTGGGGTAATAATGTTTCACTGACTTCAAGCATATTCCATGTTAATAGTGTCAATGGAATGATTTTTCCATGAACTGAAAGTGTCTAACACACTCCTTCATGGTGCAAAATAGCAAAGGAACATATAATATAGACACTCAGATATCAAATAGTTTTTTGAGTTTTGACACATTTTCATATCATTTTAACGACATTTACTACTCAAAATGTAAAAGTTTCAATATGGCTATTACAATAAGAAAATGAAGTACAGTATGGATCTGATTTTAAACAGTAATTATATTTGGGGCAATTATAAACTACAAAATTATAGACAATGAAAATAGCATAATAACAAGAACCGTGGAAACTGTATACCTTACCTCAGAAATTCCAGTTTCTAGGAATCTGCTAAGAAATTTATTAAATACATATGAAGATTAATTTTTAAGTGTGCTTATTGCTAAGTTGATTTAATACTGATATGAATATTCAATAATAAGTAATGTTTGTACAATATGTATTATGTACTAGTAAATCACTTTTAAGACTAAAAATGGCATAGAGAATACTATGTGTTTAAGGCAGGATACAGAATTATGTAAACAGTAAAATTCAATGCAAAAAATATTTGTGTATACTAACTGAAGTCTAGAAAAAAAGATACAAAATACTTGAATAGTGGGCTATGGACATTTTAATTTCTGCCATTAGTATTATTAATTGATTTTACAAATCAAAATTATGAATTTAAATATACAAATATGAATAAAAATGACTCATTGCAATATTATAAGTTGTGTATATATATAGTTTTATTAAAGCTGGAAATTTTAATCTTTAAATATAATATGCTAAAAATTTTCTAGCTATTTTTTGGGAATGCCACCCAAGTATGGGATTTTTCTGCTTTCCTTTTACTGAGAAAACAGTAACACCTCATACGATTGCCCCAGTAGGAAAATACTGTATAACTGTCTTCCCATTCATCATCTATTTGCTCGAGCGGGAACCAGTAACATCTCCATATATCCTGTCTCATGCTAGTAGAGCCCAAGGGCATCTGCATGCTCCAGGAACATAAAAAGCTTCAAACCATTCCATAAGGTCATGGGAATGAGGTCTATAATTGTTACTGGTATTTGGCGTATCAAATAGGACACGGGTAGCTTGCCAGGCTCTGCCATGTAGGTGGCATACTCTTGTAGTCACCTCTGATCTCCAGCATTTATTGATGAACCACGCGGCCGCTGGGCTGTGATCAGCTCTTCTGTTTGGTGGAGTTCTGACAAGAGGGAGTCGAATGTGGGAAATGGAAGCCCTCATGGAGTGGGGGTTGTCTGGCTTCTTGTGAGGCTCTGCTGGGGTGGCAGGCCAGGGCTAGAACCCACCATCCCTCCCGGGTGCCAGGTGAGCGGCTGGGCACAGGGAGAGCTGGTAGCAGCTCTGCCCCATGTCTGTGAGTCTCTGGATCAGTATACCTGGGCGGACTTGAAAAAAGACTGCTGCAGGGTGGGTCTCAATGAGCCAGCCTATGATGGGCTCTTCTGCTGGGTGGAGTTCTGATGAGAGGGAGTCGGATGTGGAGAATGGTGGCCCTCATGGAGTGGGGGGTCGTCTGGCTTTTTGAAGGCTCTGCTGGGGTGGCGGGCCTGGGCTAGAACCCGCCATCTCTCCTGGGCGCCTCATGAGCGGCTGGGCACAGGGAGAGCCGGTAGCAGCTCTGTCCCATGTCTGTGAGTCTCCTTAAATGCCTTTTCCTTTTTGTGGTGCCGAGAGAACAAACTCAGGGCATCCGCATGTAAGGCTAGTGTTCTACTGCTTATATATCTGTTGGATGACACTGCCTAGCTAGCTTTGGATCTTTTGCTGTTTAAGCTACTTACAGTTTAAGCTATTTACATGTCCTTAAGCCAGGGTTCATGCTAATGAGATCTCTCTTTTGTGTAAACACTGATGAAGGGTGTGGCAGTTACAGGAGTCATTTTGACTTTGAATTAATAACTTTTGGAATATTATTATAATCTACTATGATTTCAATGCTATCAAGATTGGTCACAATTCCTTTTAATACCCACCGGTCCTAGCATGGGACAATCAGAATTTACCAGGAGACAACCACCCTCGATACATTGAGACTACCCTTTTCAACTCTGCCAAGGTCAAAGGAGTTTGCCCTCAGGCAAGCAAGCATGACCCTTTCAGTAAATAGAGGGCAAGATACTCAGAATTACCCTGGTGCAGAGTATAAATAAGAAGAAAAATACATGTGAAAATAATAACAATTTTTAAACTGAACTAATATGTTATAGTACTTAATAGTGCTGCAAGAAGAAGCTACAATAAAGTACAGAGAATCACTTCTTGACCTTTTGGCTAAGATCAAGTGTAGTATATATTCTTATTAGTTTAAAGTCTAAAGGTCTTTATGAGGTAAAATAATGTCCTATCATAAAATTGGTTGATTCAATTTATTTAGTTGTTCGATCCTTTAAAGTTTCCTTCCAAAGATAATTGTCCCATTTTTTTTTCTTACACGATAACACTAAAATTAGTTGCAGCTCTTTTTAAATAGGCTTCTGATTTATGGTTAGAGATTTTTCCACAATTAAATTTGTATTAAAAATAATTATCAATTTTGCCTCAATATGTCAATTTCATTAATTATATTTCTCCAAACATAGCTGTAACGTCAATACTTTAACAGCAATAAAAACATAGTACAGCAGGTATGGCACTTGCCTTGCTTGTCACGAGACCAGGGTTTGATTCCTAGCATCCCCATATGCTTTCCTGAACATCACCCTGAGTATATCAGAGCCAGAAATAAACCCTGATAATTGCTGGGTGTGCCCCAAATGCTAAGAAAATCGAAAACAAAACAAAGCAAAATGATTAACCACAATTATGAACCCTGCAGCTTGCAATAACCTTTCTGGTTCCTGGCTGAATATTTTACCTATTTGGAGTTTAATTTTCACTAAAAAAGAATTTGAAAAATTTCAAAATAAATTCATTAGAATCTATCACTATATATTTACTTAGCCAGATCTCTGAGAGGAAAGGTTGACTTTCTTCCGTGTCTAGAGGAGAACAGTCCGTTAAATCAGGTTCTCTCTCTTTCAGAGGATGGCAGTGCAAGCTCAGCTGGGAACCACAGCTCCCTCAACCCAGCCCTCGGCAGAAACAGTGAATTCAGCCATAACTACAGCAGAGTCTGATCATTCTCCTGATGAAATTACACTGATCTAATTTGCACGCTGTGAAGACATTTGGCACTGGCTGGATCTGAGCCTTGACATCTTCATTGGAACTAAAAGTACACTAAGAACTGACATTACATTTCACATTCTCTTCTGCCAGGCTGTGGCATTTCATCCTCTTTAAAGGCATTATTTCAAGAACATTTAATTTGGCTTTGATATGCCTGCCATTTTGCTGGGTGGAACATACTGTGCCAGGAAAGCTCAGCTGTAATAAAAGTTTGGCACCAATAGCCCACCATATACCTGCACCATCCTGTGCAATTTAATTGGCATTCAGAGGGTTGATAAATGGATTGGCTTAATGAGACAATATACTTGACATATGCAGGGCTCTCCTGAGGAATAGGATTCATTTTTTCACTCCACACATCAACTTGTTACAGATACCAACACAGTCACCTCCAGCACTTGTGCTCTAGCCAATGGCTGCCGTCCTCTGGGCTGACCCACAACATAATCTTTCCAGCAATCTCACTCCTTTCTCTCTCAGCACCAAGCAGAAGTACAGCTTTCAAAATGTATTAGGTTTTTGTTTTTTATATGTCCAGGTATAGGAAGAAGACAGCCCTTTGTTTTAATTGCATAAACCTGAATTTTGGGGGGCAAGCCAATTATTCCTGAGTTCTATACAGATTGGTTTTACCTGCTAAAAAATTCATTATGGTGCTAAAAAATAATAATATATTCCAGGTGAAAGTCTGCCATATGCAATTGTGTGAAAGAGCAAGTGGATGCCACTCTATCTTCTTAGAAATGCTTGGTTTCAAAATGAATTAATTAAAACAACAAAGAGACACCATTTTTCACTCCTCAGATTAGCAAAGATTAAAAAGAACCATAATGATGAGCATTGGCAGGGGAATGGGGAAACAGTGCCTCCCTGCTCTGCTGGTAGGATTCTAAATTAATACAACTTTTCTGGGAGGCAATTGGCAATATGTATCAAACAAACTTAAAATTGGGCATGACTTTCGGTACACACCTTCGCTCTGAAAATTTATCTCAAGGAATTACAGATGTGTTGAAGATACAAACTCAGTGACGATCATTGAATTGATTATAAAAAGGAAAACTTTAAAAATATTTTTAGATGTCAAAAAAGGAGACCATCAACATAAAAAGTGGAATACCTCTATGCTAAAACACTTTATAATCATTAAAGTGATATAGTAGAAATATTTCTCATGAAGAAATATTCATGGTATCATTTATACTATAAAAGTATTATGAAATACTATAAGTCACCTGATATTATAAAACACTATTATTTTTGAAAAGTTATATAATTACTTTAAACTCATAATTTAAAAAGAAAATGACAGTATAAAATGGTAAAAAATACTTGTCTATGACGGTGAGTTTAGTGTATTTTTTGTTTTTTTAATTTTTTAAATAAATAATTTATTCAGTTAAAATATTTTAGATTCCTCAAGAATTTCTTTCTGACAAAGTGACTTTTGGAAATTCTTTTTACTGCATAGTAAGTTAGACTATGCTTAGGTTGACTCCATTTTCCAAATGTCTCACAGTCATTTTAATATTCAGTTGAATATTTTAATATTCGGTTGAATCTAGAGAGATTAAGTTCATCATATGTAAATGAAATCTCCACCTCCAGATTTTTTGAATTTCTTAGTACAGTGGTTACAGTTCAGAATCAGAAAGCCTCCTCTTTTCAGAACACAGTTGACATTCAAAACATCTTGGAGGTTCAATTCCTAGTCACTGTCATTCTTAAAATAGAAAATGCTCAGTCTCTCCTGACTTTTGAGTTTGTTTTCTACTGCTGAAGATTTTAGTTTACAAAGAAAAGATAGGAATTAGATTCAGACATGAAAATGTTATTTATTTAGATTTGCTAAGGATCCATGGGAACCATGTTGCCTCTGGCAATGGGGTCGGTTGGGTACCTGCCCTTCAAGTCTGTCCAGGCAAATGTGAAAAGAAAGAGAATTGGGCTAGAATGAAAGTGCTTTAAAGGGGAGAGCAGCAGAGGGAGCCAAAGTGCTCCATAATGCCCAATTGAGTATTTGATCAGCATGCAGCCCAGGCTGTGTGAGGTGCCCTGTGCACTGCATCCAGAACCAAGGCTCTGCTCAGAGCATCGCTGCACTCTCTGCCCACACTACCTGCGTCTGGCTTCCTTCCTGCCTCTGACGTGCTCATTTTCAACTGGGTGCCAGTTTGAGGCTCTTCACTTGAATCCAAAGGAAGTTCCAACATGCAAATAAGCCCAAGGAAATGAAAAAAATGAAACGGTGTGTGACAGTTTCTAATTACTGTATAAAAACAACATATGGAAACTTCATTTGTCCATTTCCTCTCTCAACACGTACCATCAGAGTCGGAGTTCTTTCACTTGATTACTCTCCTGAGTACTTGGATCTGGCTTACTTGAATAAGACTGTATAAAAATATTTTCGTAGAGCATAATAGCATTTAAAAATTTTAACATCTTAATCATGAAGAAGATTTAATCACTTTTGTTCTAGTTTCTATGTGAATTTCCTCATGGTATTCTAGTCAGTTAATTCTGTTCCTAGGGTCATTCACAACTAGGATTGAAGTTGTCCATTCTTCAAAAGTTTAAATTAATTCTCCCTAAGTACCTTTTATAAATGCTTGAATGACTCTCTAATCACTTATTAGAGGAGGCAGCAGAACTGAATGAGCACTGACAGTCTTTTTAAATTTTCTAAGGGCATATAAGCAGGAGATGGAAAAATAAAAATCAAGCCGACTAAGAAGTAACAATGAAGCAAATACAACAATAGTGAAACAAATTAGTGAAAGCATTAGATTGAGGTACGAACTGTGGTCGGAGAGGCAGGAGATTAGGAGCCTGGACCCTGTACTGTCCAGCTACAGAACGGCACAGACTTACCCAAGCTCTTCACTTTTCTCATCATCTGCTTTAAAAATAGGACTTAGGGGCCGAGAGACATTACAGTGGATACTGGTGCTACCTTGCGCTGTTGACCCTGGTTTGATTCCAAGCACTGCGTATGATTCCAACAGGAGTGACCCTGGACATAGAGCAAGAGTAAGCCCTAGGTCAAAAAACAGGCAAAAAAATAAAGAGAATTGAATTTTGTCTATGAAATTTTTGACATTCCTTTCCTTATTTCCTTCATTTTCAAGTACACGGAATGGAGGAAGAGCAACTTAGCTACATGGGGCCAAGAAGATGCTGACCAGAGATGGCTTTCCGCTCAATGCTAACTTTGGAGTAAAGTTTACAAGTGGGGTGACACCACTGAGTAAGACATACATCAAGTGCCCATTTGCTAAAATCAAAACCTTCCAATTTCTCCTCTCATCCCCCTGGCTACAGAAGCAGAGTCAGTTAATGAATCAGAAAAAAGCTGGTTACCAGATGTCCTAGCTTATTAACACGCACATCGCATTCGTAATGGCATTCGTAAGAGCAAGCTGTGTGGAGCTGAAAGATGGCAAAGGAAAAGTTCTCTCAGATTAACTTCAAAATGTGGGTGAACTTCAATAAATTTGAGGACTGGTAGCAGCTCCTGTTGACAGTCATTCTATCTGACTGCAGCGTGTGTGCCTGCGTTAGAAAGGAGCTTCCTCTTCAAGGTCATAGAATATAAAGTCTCCATCAACCTTCCAGCCTTCAACTAATCTGTGTAGAACTGTCGACATGAAATCATATATGTAGAAAGACGGCAATAATAAACCTAGGAGCAGTGCTAAGGAAAAGCCAATTCAGTTTGATTGGTTTTCACCACAGCTAATTTTGAAGCCACCCATTGTTCGGCTCTGCAGTCTAATTTTATGTTAATATCCTGAAAGTTGTCAAATCTTGGCAAAACCTATGCATAAATTACACAGAAAGTAGCTCACAGGAGGGGAAAAGTAATGACTGTCATGGTTAGCCAAACCCATTAATAGTCTGACAAGCAATAACCCAGGAGCTCTGGTCAACTGCTGCAGACATCTGTGAAACTTTGCAATTAATATCATTTTTCCCTTTTTGTCTTGGAAGAGGTATCAGCTGTGAAATAGCATGCAACTGACTGATCATTATCAGCTCTGCTGGTAAGGGTTGGGTTTATCATCTCTCCTGATTGACCACTGCCCTGCTTTTCACAGAAGCCACTTTTTAATTTTTGAACTAATGCCAAGGTTCTCAGTACAGAAACTGATATTCTTTAGAAAACAGGTACAATGGTGTGTGTCTACTCAAACAATAAAATAGAAAAGGATTTAGTGTCTAGTTAATTCAGATTTTTTCCCCGGGATAAAAAAATAAAGATGGTGAGAACTTGTGGTGAACAGAGTTGTTAAATAAACATATGTTGAAGTATAAGGCTAAATTCTTTAAATTTATATGCTATAAACAAATTCTGACTTGAACTTGACAGAAAAAAAAAACACTTCTTCCAAAGGTGCAGGTTCTTAGTTTACTGGTAGCTGATTTTATTGCACCTTCTCTTCCAATGTCATTTCACTGCATTTTTTAAGGACCCTCACCACCCAGCAGTGGTAGGCCTATTTCTGGTGATGTTCAGAAGTGTTGTGGTTGTGACGGTATAGAGCTCAAGGTCAGTGGTGTTGGACCCACAAGGTCACCCTAGAGCCCTAGAGTGCTGGGATTGAGCATGTAGCATCTGGTACCCAACTTAGTGCCTTCCATATGCTAAGCATGTGGTCTAATACTTATCTCTCAGCTTTTATCATATCATATAGCATATCATACACAATATTACTGTATAAATAATTAATTTATTGTATAATATATTAATGTATTCATGTGATAGGTCCATCTCTGTATTTTGATGATAGCTAAATCATTTTGAATATTGTACTATAAATATAAAATTCCCGCACATTTTCCTACAATTTCCTATTCTGGTTGAATTAGTTGAGTTTTCAGGTATATCTACACAGAGTTTCACATCAATCTTTTCCCACAATTGTTATAACTAAAGTACAAAGAATAATTCCTGGAACTGAATGGATACTCAAAATACTTTGTTTGGGGGCCACATCTGTAAGTGCTGAGGGCTTACTTCTGAATATGCATCAGGGGACACTCCTGGTGATCTCAAAAAGGACCCTTTGGGGTGTCAGGGATTGAATCTAGTTCATCCATGTACAAGGCAAACACCTTACCCTTTGTACTTCAGCCCCTCAACTGTATTTTTTGAATAAATAAATGGGTGGGTAAAGAATGGAGGAAGAAATGAATGGTTGCATAGATGGTTGGGTGGGTGGATGGATGGATGGATGGATGGATGGATGAATGGATGGATGGATGGATGGTGAGCAGGATATACTCCACTTAAGTCCTTGTTAATGTAGCTTTGTTTGTTGATTTTATATAAACTTTCTTACTGCTGTAAATCAGTGACTGTGTGTAGGATTTTCTTGGAGTCTAGAGAGAAGACTTGATTTTGTGAAAGCATTAGGGAGTCAGTCATTTGGCAAGCAACTTCTTCCTGAGCACCTGTCTTGTGCCACATCCTAGGCTTAGAGGATAAGAAAGTGCATAAAATATAGATTCATTATCAGAATATTCAGAGACAGCCAGATATTAGAGTCAGTTCCACAAAATATGGCACCAATAATTGTTGGATTACTCTTTATTTGCAGCCCCTACTTGCTAGCCCTGGGTTTTGTATTGTAAATGAAGGGTTGCTTCTCTCTTTCCTGTAAACCCTTTAAATATGCTTATGCTAGTGTGGAGGATTTTTTTTTGTATAGGCACAGGAAGACAGTTAAGATGATGCATTTACAAGTTAATTAACTCTGAATTAATTATTCCTGGGTATCGTCATATTTCCTAACTAAAAGCCTCAGTTGCCCTTAGGTTTATTCTAATTCCTTACACACCAAAAGGAGGGTCCCACCACTGGACTAAATGGGGCCAGGGTAAACAGCAGTGAGTGAAATCACCTTGGCCTCGACATGGGACAACTAAGTGCCCTGACAATGTTCCTAGAGCAGTTCACTGAGCAAGCTTTGTTCTGACCCAAAGATAGAGAGCAAGGTCATGGAACAAGCTCTGTACTGGCCCAAAGATAAGTAGTGAATCTATAGGAGCCAGAGGGGATTGGGTGTTGTCTGGGCTCTATCTCCCTAGGAAAGGTCATCCTATAAATTTAATCCCTGGTGTAAATGTCTTTCTCACTGTGTTTATACAAAAATGACTAGAAATGTTGAAATGATTGTTTACCAGTCAAGGGTGAGAAAAACAACACCCCCTGGGGTTCAACCCTATAGCCCTGGGAACTAGGGTGTGACCCGCTGGTGGTTTTCTCACCTAATACTTTCAGTTATCTTTTTGTAACTCCTAGCCCCAGCCTTTTGTTAAGAATATATCTCTGGCAGGTTTGATTTCACTGGGTGGTGGTGGTATGTGTGGAGATATTTAGAGTAAGGAGTGAGTGGAGAAATATTAAAGCTTAAGATATTCTAGAACTGGTGGTTGTGCTTCTTTGTCCATCTGCTCAGGGTAATGGTTGTCAGCCCCAAATGCAGCCAGGGAACGCTCTGGACCCCACTATCTCTTGGGAACACTGTCCAGCCACCAACATATAATAATGCAGATTATAAAAGAATTCAAAGAGTAGCAAAGTCTGTGCTATTACAAGAAAAGTTATCATAATAAAGGTATTTTAATATAAACTCTAAATATCTGCAGGGCTAGCTATAATGTGTAAAATAAGAGGGGAGAGATGCAGAGACAGTGAGAGATAGAGAGAGAAAGAGAGGAAACTGGGGTACCTGCTATTAAGGTGGGTGGGGGGACAGGAGGGGAGGGTACATTGGTGGTGGAAATGGGGCACTGGTGGAGGGATGGGTGCTGGAATACTGTATTACCAAGAACCAATTATGAACACCTTTGTAATTGTGTGTTTCACGGTGGTATAATAAAAAATTTAAAAAAAATAATAAAGGTATCATAATAAAGGTATCATAATTAGGAGATATTTTGGCAGTGTCTTGGTGTATATTTTTGTGAGGATGTAGAAATCAAGGTCATTAACAGCGGGGCCACAGTCACCCCTGGAGATTTAAAGCCAATAGCTCAGTGCTTGGGTCAGAAATTACACATGCCATCCTGGCTTTGCCAGATGTCCAATATTGCACCCATCAATGCTCCAGGGACCATATGGTGCTGGGGAGCTAACGGGGCTCAAAAACTCTCTAACTTCTTCTGGCTCCTGGTTCCTGTTTTTAAAAATAAACCAAGAGTCAAGTCCTGGCAGAGAAAATTCTTTTCTGAAGACTCAGGGCCTTCATGTACAGAGATAGAGCAGTAAAGTTGAAAGAGTTGGCCACCCGATGGGGTGACTGACTGGGAGCCTCGGAGCGCCGCACCTACCAAGGAAAACTCTGAGAGACCGGGTCCTATGCAAAAGCAAGGGTTTTATTAATAAGCAGTATACTCGGGCCCATAGCATGACCCCAAGCGGTCAGTGGCTAAGAGCCCGAGCCCTTCCAGGGAGGATCTTTTAAGAGATAGTTCCCGCCGTTACAGAAAAGCCCGCGCATAAACATCCAATAGATTTAAAATATTGTATCAAGGTCTGGCGCAGGCAGCCAATCACTTTGTACCAAGTAACCATCTCCCACCAATCAGTTCATTCTTAATACTTCTTTCTATATTTGGTGCGGCTAGATACACGCGTGGGATCATGGGTCAGCAACGGCTATGCGTAAGTGCAGGAATGCAATCCAAGCAATTCAGGCCAGATGGTAGATTCTGGGGGGGGTCTCATAACCTCTAACAGGAATTTGTTCTGGGCCTTTTGTAGATAACAAACAGGTTACTTCAAGATGAAAAGGACACTCAGGCCCTAAATTGGTAACTTTCCATAAGTAGGCCTGCCCTGGTTGGGAAAGGGGGTTTCTGCCTTCTTTCAAAGTGATACCAAAATTAAAGAACAGTGAGTAGTTAGTGTCTAGAAGACATGAATGATGTAGCAGGTGATAACGTTAGAAAATAAGGTGAGAAAAACCTTTTCTCAATAGTCATATCAATGGTGTCATTGAAATTGAAAGGTTGATCCAAAAGTCAAATGGGGGGCAAATAGAAATAATTCTGGAGATATTTTCTTTAATGGACAACAGGAAGAGAGGGTGCAGTAGGGAAAGGGTTGCAGGATTTGATAAGATGGCACAAGAAATAGTTATTTCAACAGCCTCACAGAGAGGCATTGCGAAATAACACACAACAGATTTTGATGATATCTCTGCTGTAGAACTATTGATGCATGGGAGGCAGAAGCAGCGGCGGCAGGTCTCTGTTCTATCACGATTCCCAGGTTCTTCAATATTTTCAAGAATGAAAATATTGAATAATAAAGATGCTCAGACTCAGAATTAGAAAGTAGAAAAGTTTATTGGAAAGTAGAGGAGAGAGGAAAGGAACTCCCCTTGCCAGGAGGAACTTAGTATAGGACTAAGTTAAAGTAAGTGATTTTGTGTAGGCTCTTTTAAAGGCCTCCTGCATTGTTATCAACCAAGTATTATAGAGAATGCCAGAAATCTTCAGGGGTGGTCTAGCTGGTTTGGGTCTTTCTGGCTATCTGCCTCAGGTATTGTTTATTATCTTAGTCTTGTGACTCCTGGTTCCAAAGAGAATTGTATGATTCCGTGAAAGTCGGGAATGTTAGAGATAGGGCCTTAGGATGAGGTGGGGTAGGTTAATGGGAGAACTGGAGCTGCTGACAAAGAGAAACTGTGGGCTTCTCTCAGGTTGGCAAGGGGAAACTGAGGCTTCCTCCTTCACTATCAAGATTGGGTAATTGACTGCATCAGGTAAAAGAAATATGATTGAAGATGGCCCCCTGCTCCTTATAAATGGACAAAACCTTTTATTATAACAGGAATATCAAAAAGCAACTATCTGAGGTAGGTGTAGGAATGAGCAGCTACTAAGACAGAGGGAAATGATGTGCAAATTTTCCAGCCAATGAGTCTCAGGACAAATAACGAGGAGATCTACCCCAAATCATTTCCAACTCCTAACTAATAAAGCCAACAAATTAAATAGAGAATGAAAGAATCTAACAGGTGTTCCTCAAAGGCAAACAATTGGAAAGACCTCCTTTAAAGGAACAATCAGGAAGAAAAATAACTAAAATCTACAGAAACTTAATTGGGTCTTTAAACTTAAAAGATCTCTTTAATAGTAAACTATTTTGAGGATTCTGAACTGGCTTCTTGTACAAAATGCTGAAGTTGAGCTATTTCTTATTTGTTCCTTAAATATTAGTGTAACATTTACCAGATGAAAATGATATTCTCCCATCTATAACCTCCAACAATCCAGGTCTGCTATTTGGAACTGCATATGTCTGCCTCTCCAGTCTTGTCAGAAACAGAATACATTTTGGACAAATGAAGAAAGCAGGAAGTACCAGAACAATCACATAAATGAATGCCAGTTGTCTGAAGAACTGTTCGTTGTCATCTTGGGACACATCATTTTTAGAAACAATGACCCATTTGGCAGTGTCACACATGTTCCCATCTCAGAAGGCTTTCCAGCATTCCAGACCTTACTTTATTTAGATTTGGGCTTTTCTTGAGTTTAAATCTTTGGTGAAACAAGTGCAGAATCTCAATTCCATATAGTATTACTCATCCCGCTCACAGTTCTTTCTCTTATTCCTTGTTGTATTACTGATCCTTGTTTCACTGTTTCAGACCTTGTCTGGGCACCCTCATATCAAATGGCAGTAGTGTGGAATGTCTAATTATTTCACTGTTGAACTTATACAGCTGTCCAAGAAGATTGTTTATTCATGCTTTTCTCTGGCTTAAAAAAGCCCTTGTTACACTAAGGCTGTGGCTTTCCCTTACTAGAAAATGTTTCACTTTTGACCAGTCAGTATCTGAAAGGCCCTGAGTCAGTGCTATTCAAAATATCAAATCCTGGTTATCCATTAATTTTTTATTAATTAAGTATAATATATCAAGGGAGAAATAGTGACCCAAGCCCAGAAAAAAAATTCCACCTATCATCAAGCAACTGACAAATTCATACTTCATTAAATTTTTGAAACTCCAACTGATTCTTTTTGGCTTTGAAGAATTTTTTCATAACATGGGAACTCTTTTAAGCCAAAAGAGAGGTTCTGGGGAATATCTAGCCTATAGAGGAAGATTGAAAGAGATGTTGAGGAACTAATTGTTTTCCCTTTGAAAAGGAGGTCAGACAAAGTTTCTAGGCAAGGAAGTGGGGCCACAGAGTGTTGATTCAGTGTAAGAACAGTCCTTTTGTTGGGAAAGCAGGGGAGGCGAGGGTCTTTCAGGAAGTACAGCAACCCTGCCCTCAGTGAAGGCCTTTGACTTCTGATCCCACTATCTCTTCATCCTTCCTGGGGGTTCTTCAGTGTCAGTTGCTCTTTTGTTCATGTTTTGCCTCTTAAACTGATTTCCATTAAGCATGATGGTTCTTTCCTCTCCTCATCCATAGATCTTTAGATCCAAACAAATACAACTCCTTAAATTCCTGGTAGAATAGACTCAGAGACTGTTGCTTTCCTTTTCTTCTATTCCAGATAGAACTTTTCAGCCTGTGTTGCAATGAAATCCGTGTTTTCCAGCAGTATTATATAACATGAAGCAACTTATAATATGTATGTTATTCTTTATCTTATAAATCACTTATACATTATCTCACTTCACAAATCATAATCTTTGAATAAATGTCAATTTGGAGACCATAGAAAAAACAAATGTAAAAAATAGCAATTCTTTTCTCAAATGAGGTAGTATATATTAACTTAGGCAAAATAAAAAATAATAAAAAAATAAAAGTTTTTGATATTTTAAATGGGAAAGGTTTCCGCTTTATCCTAAAGTTATCTGTTTGGATCTAAGTAACATAAAATTTTAATGATCTTATTTATCTAAGAGAAATTGAAATTGATTATCAGCATTTGATAGTATTTAGACAAAATATTGTAGATGATATTTTGCAATGAAGCTACTAAGTATCCTTAAATCTTTAATACTTCAAATTAGCTACATAGTCAAATATATTCATATGTTTATATTCATAAAATTATTAGTAAATGCATTCTTTGAAAATAACATATTTCAAATAAAAATATGCAGAATGTAAAGCATTTGATAGGGTATCATTTTTCCTATTTAGAATGAATGGGCCAATTTACAACTGTCTGGGATTGACACCATTGCTCTCAGCAAATAAGAGGGGGATAGACCCCATCATGAAAATGGCTAAAGAGTACAAAAGGGTCATTGATTTTTTTTTTGAATGTGCAATCTTCTGGGTCTCCACTTTTATATAATAGTTTTTATTCTCTAGCCCTTTTATTCCTGGATCGATGAAGTCAGTGAAAGCGGTTGGCATGTAGAGAAAACCAGGGTCCACATTTCATCCTATGATCGACTCTTTAGCAGTGCAAATTGTACATCTATGCACAGAAATAGCTTCTCACTCTTCCAGATAAGAGAAAAGAAGGACCAAAGATGTCTAGATGGCATCTAATATCTCCCTCCCTCCCTCATTTTGTTGAGGTAGAAAAGCAAGCAACATAAAGACGACATTTACCTGCATCCCTTGTATTTAGCTGTGGTCAATTGATTGTTCTAACCCTTGACGCGAAAAATAGACTTGGATAGGCTGCACAAAGGAAAAAAAAATCTTGGAGATTTTTAACTTTGTTCTTTATTCCTGTTGTCTGGACTGCAGATGTGACAAATGGAGATCTGGCTGTCATATGACAATAGGGGGTAAATGAGGATGGAAGCAGAACCGAAAAGAAAATAACTATGGATCATAGTGTTGCTGTCATTCTCCCCTCTGAACCACCTAACTCCAGAAATAGACTTTAATCAGGTCATTTTAAAATCATAATTGCCATGAGTTTTTTTTTTATTCCATGAATCCAATCCAAGATAATAAGGAGTTTTAGTTTATTTCTGATGTTATTAGGAAGTGCTATTTGACCTTCAGTTTTTCATTATATACAGAAATATATGAGAAGAAAAATAATGACATTATCAATTAATAAAAACATTATGTCAGTCGTCACTTTTCAGATATTTTACAAGCTTTTCTTACACACATGCACACATTTCTGTAGGATTTTAGCACACACATTATATATTTTACATGTATATATGTATACATATAAAATATGTATATAGATATACATATAGAGGGGGCACTGTATGAATATCAAAATCACGATGCAAAGTTGGTGTTATTGACTGCCCTGTGTCTTAGGAAACTAAAGTCATGCCGTCATTTAAACAGCACAGATAGCAGCGACTCAATGAATCCTGATTAACCATCATGGAATCATGAAGGGACTAGCTATCGAGAATTTTTCTCTATAAGATTATTGTTTATTTTTTACCTTCTACCATTGATACATTTCCAATATAACGTGGAGAATTCAAAGACTATATTTTTGGAGGTTGATTACTATTCCTCTTTAAAAGATTTTATTCTCAAGTCTTGTATTGGCAACTCCCATTGCTATAAATTGACTCCTTGGACTCAACATGGTCAACCACAATTGGAGAGAATGAATATATAGCCCTAGTGGGCAAATGACCAATAACAGGAAAGGATAAAATTACTGTTGAAAACCAACCAACAACAAGTCATTATCTCTCAGAATTCTATTTAGTATGTGATTGAGTAAATAGCAAAGCACACAATGATTTTGCAGTAACTGGAAAGACTCTGTGAGGACCCTTGAAACACAACATCATCAAAGCTATTTTGTCTCCCAATTGTAAAGTATAAAAAGGGTTTGTACTTATCAATTTGCTAAAAGACAAAATAATGAATAATGCCATTGAAAGTGATCGTTCTCCATCGTTGTTTTACTTTTTTGTTATTATCTCAGCAAACTAGATCTAGACTAGTTGGATAAATTCTTTGAATCAGTCAGGACATTTTCATTTATTTGCAGAAAATAACTTCAAATTGCAGCGGATTCAAGGATAAAAATACTGATATAATCAGGAATAATATGTCAGGTAATCTTTTCAAAGTTAACCTCCAGTAACACTATGAATCTCCCTTGGCTTCAGATGCAGACCCGAGTGAATTTCTCAGATAATAATTAATAAATGGCTGTTTGGAGTCAGGGGATGTGGCTCAGTGGCAAAGCAAATGCTTTGATTGAATGAGACTCGATTCAAACCCTGCCACTGGAAGGAAAAAAATATTTCTGGCAACTAAATTTCAAAATGAAAGGGAGATGAGGAGGAACTCTTTCAGTGTAGATTATGGCTGGTTCATGTGTCTGGGTAAAAGAAAGGCGACTATTTGCATGTTTGTAGACAAGTACAGAGAACTCCATGCTATATACTTGGTGACTGTTTAGTTGTGTCTTGGAAACAAAGGAAAAAATTCAAAGTTGGCCTAGAACTTTTCCTGAAGTTAGTATGAAGATATATGCACTGTAAGGCACTTACTTTCATCTTCTACAAGTACTACTTAATATAAAAGTATGGAGACCCTGATAATACTTGTTTTGCAGAAAAGTATGCTTTCATCTCTCCTCTCCATTCTCAGTATATTAGATAAATATAATCTACATAATACATCTCATTCTCAGCATATATATATCATATACATGCATATATATCACTCTCAGTATAATATAGATATATATCTCAGTATATATATCTACAATACACTGATATACTTATATAGTATACATATACATATATATATATATATACACACACAGTGATGATGATGGACCTCATTCCCATGACCTGACTGAATAGTTTGAGGCTTTTCATGTTCCTGTAGCCAGCAGATGCCCTATGGCTACACTAGCATGCAACAGAGATGGATGGAGACATTACTGCTGCCCACTTAAGCAAATTGATGAACAACGGAAAGACAAGTGATACAAGTGATATATATATATATGTAGCTATATATGTATATATATATATCACATATATATATTTTGCATATTATCTCGTGATATATATACTTTTTATATGTATATATATATATATATATGTGATATATATATACATATATATGTATATGCTATACATATATATCACTTGTGATATCTTTTTTGGTCATACCTGGCAAAGCCTGTGGTTCCTCTGGCTGTGCACTCAGGAACTTATTCCTGGCAAGTGCTCAGGGTACCATATAGAATGCTGTGCATTAAACCCAGGTGGCTGTGTACAAGACAAATGCCCTACCCACTATATTATCTCTAAGCCTCTATTCTCTGTATACTTTTATCCCAACAAACAGTGTATAAACAATTCAAAATATTTAAAAGATATGCATGTATATGATGGAAGTCCTCCACCATACAGTCCATGTTATATGATTCCCTACTAGTATCAAATATGACATGTATTGCCAGAATTTTTAATGGCTACATCTAAGCAATTACCACTCTTCTATAACTTGGAGGAGGCTGGTCACACCAAGCAGTCCATAGCTGTTACTCCTAGCTCTGTGCTCAGGTATTGAAACAGATTTCATGCAGGGATTGAGCTGGTGTCAACTCTGATACGCCAGGTGCCTATCTACATCTCTCACGGCCATAACATGGCCATAATTTTCACCATTATTTGTTTCTTTTTACACATTTAAAGCTGCTGCATTCAGAAACAACTGAATTCTAGTTTTAGTTTTTTATCCAGATATTATCACTCATGGTCAAGGTATTGTAGCTGATGTGGAGCAAATATGTTTTAACATTAGTGTAATCATTTTTTCACTGTCTGACCAAGTTAACGATTCCTACCTTCAAGATGTTCCAAAATAGAATTGTTTTATTCCTTTGAGGATGGGGAAGAGGTGATGCTAGGTTTGGGCAAAGCAGTATAAGGGTGTGGAGAAAAGGTTATACCCTTTCTTTACCGCCACCTTTCAAATAAGATTTCCAATAACTGTTTTAAGTTACCAGAGATTTGTGTCATTATTACAAACTATTATTATCATTATAGATATTTTATCCAATTCTATAATCTTCCTTTTCTATTCAAAGTAAAAATTTCCTTACATAATTTTTAAAATTAATGGCTATTTATCAACTTAGAAAACTTGCTTTGGATAAAACATTATCTTTGCTATTTTATACTGATTGAGTTACCAGTGAAAGAGTTAGCCACCCGATGGGGGTGACTGACTGGGAGCTTCGGAACTCCGCACCTATCAGGAAAACTCTGAGAGACCGGGTCCTATGCAAAAGCAAGGGTTTTGTTAATGAGAGAGTATACTACGGGCCCATAGTAAGTGACCCCCAGTAGTCAGTGGCTAAGAGTGCCCCCAACCCTTCCAGGAGGATCTTTTAGAGATAGTTCCGCCGCAACAGAAAAACCAGCATAACCATCCAATAGATTTAAAATATTACATCAAGGTCTTCATGCACAGGCAGCCAATCACGTTGTACCAAGTAACCATCCCCCACCAATCAGATCATTCTTAATACTTCTTTCTATATTTGAAGTGCGGCTAGATACACGTGGGATCAAGGGGTCAGCAACGGCTAAGCATACGCAGGAATGCAATCCAGAGCAATTCAGGCCAGATAGTAGATTCTGGGGCGGGGGTCATAACCTCTCAACAGAAATTTGTTCTTGGGCCTTTTGTAGATGAAAAAAAAAGTTACTTCGAGATGGAAAAGGACACTCAGGCCCTAAATTGGTAACTTTCCATGAGTAGTGCCTGCCCTGGTTGGGAAAGGGGGTTTCTGCCTTCTTTCACTAGTTTTTTTGTAATTACAGAATAAAATGAATATATGGAAGAATTAGGGAGAGAAATGGTTTTGGAGAGGAAAGTATAAAACTGAATTTGGGCTTTTTGTACTTCCCTTATCAAGATGCCACAAAAGGAAAAAAAACTTTATTTATTGCCTTGTAATACTCTGGTCAATATTCAAAGTTCGAGAAAGAGGGTCTAATTGACTGAATTCATAGTTAACCATCTAATGGAACCCAGTGAAATTATATGAAGGGAAAGTACTTAAACCTTTACCATCCCCACCAGAGTAGTAAAACAATGGGAAAAGACAATTCTCCAAAGGAAAACTGAAAACAGAAAGTAAATACTAAATGACTCAGAAGCAATAAATGTTCACTTACTTATTTTTTTTGACAGATGGCAAGACTAATTATCAGTAGTAACACAGAAGGCAAAATAGTGCAAAAAATTGAAAACTAATGAAGGTGAGCATCTTTATTATACTAAACTAAATAAAAGAAAATAAGAAATAGAATTTAATTTTAAGAGGACTACTAAAATTTTAGTATTGTGAAAAACCTTTGTTTCTATCATCATTCTTAGTCTTATAATTATGGGGGGTTTTATATCATACTCTAAAGTGTCTCATGATTCAATCCAGGCTCTGTGCTCAGGGGTAACTCCTGATTTTGCTCAGGGAACCATATCAGTAGCTTTATAGAAACTGTGCTGGCAAGTACCTTACCTGCTATACTATTACTCATGTATTCTACTATAAGATTCTGTAAAGAGAAGCCAAGTAGTTGAAAAGGTGCTTCCTGCATGATGCTGGTTGTATGACTGTCTTTTTTGAAGCTTCATCTATTGTATATACATGATAACCTTTCAGTAGCTATATTACTAAACTACAATGCCCAAAAAGAAAAAAGAGGGAGAAAGAGAGGAGGAGAGAGAGAGAAAGAGAGAGAGAGAGAGAGAGAGAGAGAGAGAGAGAGAGAGAGAGAGAGAGAGAGGAGAGAGAGAGAAACAGAGACAGAGACAGAAATGGAGACAGAGAGTAAAAATGTCTGTCATAGAGGTGGGGGAAGCGGGGGGGGGAGAAGGAAAACTGGTACATTGGTGTAGGAAATGTGGTCTGTGGTGAAATAATGGGTTTTAGGCACACCATATGACTGAAAACCCAATCATGAACAACTTTGTAACTGTATTTCCACTGTGATTCAACTAAAAAAAAATCAGACTAAATGACCAAGGGGACTAAAATCACAAACAAAGGGAAGAAATATATAGTGGGATGTTAAAGCCATCACAGAATCAGATCAATATGGAGAGTTTAATAATTAGTTTACAAACCTCCTAAAATCACCCTGGACTTGAAACATATGTCATACATCAGCCAAGACACAGTGACTGGATCATAGGCAAAAGAAAATTAGGTGTTTCACTGACTCTTCCAAATCTATCTACTATAGCATTGTTCTCCATTGTGTTTCTAAAAATGACAAATTGGGTTTCTAAGATACGGACACCAAAGTATTTATTTTCCAAACCATACTCTCTGTTTCAAGTCACAGAAATCGATTTAACACATTGCCAAATGCATCTTCCCCATTCACTGTTTCATGACTTGGTTTCTGTGGGTTTCTTTATCTCAGATACTCTGACCTACTTAATTGCCTATGGTGGATTTCTTAAAATCCATGAAAATAATTCATGCCATTTTTATCTTCACCACCTTCCTGAATTTCACCAAATGGAGTAATCTTTACTCTCTCAGTTGTGGACACAGCATTTCTCTCACCACAACTCCTTTTCCTTTTATCCTTAGTATGTTATTATGCTTCTTTTTAACTTTTTATTTTGGTCTCTATAATTGACAGTACTGTTAATGATAGGGTTTCATGCATAATACTCCAATACCCCTTTGTTATCCCCTGCCCCACCTCATCCCCAGACCCATAGTTAGCTCAGTCTGTAGACAAATGCTCAGGTTCTTTGGCCTGTTACTCTTTAATAAGTTCTTTTATATCCTACATATGAGAGGCCATTCAGCATTTGTCCTTTCTCTTCAGAATGGCTTTCGCTCAGCATGACTTCACTCAGGAGGCCATATACGCATAGTGTCAATTAACATGACTTTTCCTTTTCTTTTTTTTTTTTTTTTTAAATGTCATTGTGGGTAATTTATATTTTCTTAAATGTGATTACTGATACAGTTTTATACATAAATAATTTTAGTGCCACATCTTCCAACAAAATGTCTAATTCCTTCAATATGGTCCAAAGTGTCCTCCCAAGCCCCCATGCTCAGCTTCTGGGTCTCAGTTTCCTTTGCTTTAAAAGTCTATTAAGGTGCACCCTACGCAGTTTTCTTGGATATTGTACCCAGGAGGAGATCATTCTGAAGGTCTGTCCCCTCTCGACTAACTTATCTCAGCATGTTACTCTCCAGATCTGTCCATATAGCAGAAAATTGCATGATTTTTTATCTTTTCTTAAAGCAAATAATACTTCACTCTGCATATATAGCGATTTTCTTTTATCCAGTCAACTGTTCTGGAAATTCGGATTGTTCCAGATTTTGACTATTGTGACCAGTCTCACAATCTTTGCTGACTTTTAGGTTTTATGTATCCTCTCACTAGATTTGCCAAGTGAAATTGGACATATATCTTATTATTTTTGTCTGACCTAACTTGAAAACAGTTTGGTCCATTGTTGATTCTCGATGAACCATCACTAATAAATTTCGAACAAGTTTATTGGTCATACTACAATTACTCCTGAGAAAGGAGAACTCCCTTGACTAAATACCATGTACTTCTTGCTATTATTATGTGTCTAAGATCCATACCATTGTAGTGATGCTCATCTTCGCAGAAATAGTAAAATCCAAGGCTTATAGTTTTGCTTGTTTCATCGATTTAGTCTTAATTTAGTAAGCTTGGTCTTTGCAAATGTAAAGTTAAAGTTCATAAAGTTATTTAGGGAGCTGAGATTAAGCAAAACCCCTGTGCGCTAAAAAGTATCCATATTTATTATTTGAATTTATATAACTATAAGTTTATTTTGCTGTTACATTTTTATGGATAGCAGTTTTGAATCTCATTGACTACATGTCCATTTTACAACCCCATCTCACTCATATAGTATTCACTTCGGAGTGTTTGTTTAAAAATGCACAAAGGTATCTTATTAAAAATGTCACAAACATGAAGTTCATTATTGTAAAAATATCATCGCGGAACAATTTGTTAATTTGCAACTATTTGAACATAAAGTAATGAACTCCCAAATGAATTTGTACCTTTCAAGATTTGTGCAGCATTGTTTTAAAATTAAATTATAAAATTTACGCCAAGCAAAGGGAAGAGTGTTTCCTGAGTTCCATAAGAGCATTGTTTGAAAATTAATTTTCACGCAAGTGCTTGTAACTTAAAATGAGTTATAGTCTTTTACAATAAAAGTTATTTTTTAAAATTAATCCTGAAAATAAAAAAATGTTCAATGGCAGAGCAAGAAACAACATGTCATTTTTCTAAAAAGAACCACAGAAAACATCATTTTAACTTCTATTATATTGTTTGGTATAAGTGACTAATGCTTTTATCTCATTTCATCTTTTAGCCTCGTTTCGTTTAACAAAATTGGTAAAGTATAGCACGTTGATGGCTGGAAAATGGAGTTTTAATCTCGAATTTTGGTCATATAACTTTAGCTTTTCAGAGTGACAAACTTGAGTCAAAGCATTGCATCTAAACCCAGTTCATGATAAATTTGGTTTGCTCGTGATAAAGTAAACATTTTTTCATAAACTAAAGTCTCTGTCGATTCATAAACAGTTATTCTTAAATTAATCTGCTGGAACAGGCTGCTGCTAGTTAAAATGATTAAAAGCAATAAAGTTTAAAAAGGAATTTCTCCATATTTTGGTAAACCAGTTGTATAATTCTGTCTCGACAGTACACGAAGTATTTTGGCTCCCAGTGACTATTTTCTTCACTCCAATGAGAACCCTCTTCTCTTCCAAAAAGTGAAATCAGCTACCACTCCCTGTCTCTCAACTATCCATTCAGTAATGACTCTTTGAGAACTGTAACTCAGGGAAAAAATCACCAATATATTTAAGCACTTTTTAAAAAACCCTATAAAGCTTTAGCAAAAGAAATTTCAGAAGGTTAAAAAAAAGGCTGTCAACCAAATATCATTTCAAAAAATATTTTCAATAAAATCCCCCAAGCTAACTATGAGAACATCAACCAGTTGTAAAACCTTTGGTGAAGAGATTTCCCCTTCTAAATTTTTTTCTATTTAAATGATAATACCCTTTTTCTGTTTATCTCTCCTCTCTCTCTATCCTCTAAAAAACAAGCCAATTGTCTGTATTATATATTAAATTTTAAGTTAATTATTGACCATGGAATGTAAATCCTTTTGGGGGGAACACCCTTTGTTTGACTACTTCCCTGGATTCAATACTCTTGCAAATTGGATACCAACTAGACACAGTTGTTAAGAGACAAACAGGGGGTTTATACAATCTCACTTTGTTCCTTATTCTTACTAGAATATAGATATACAGTAAATATTGGTGCTGAAGCTGCCTTTGTAAGCCACTCTCAACTATCTTGTTATGTCCTTCCTTTAAGCTTTGGGAGCAAACGATAGTAAGTTGTCACTTTTGAAGAGGCAGCATATCTCTTTTACTTCATGCCACTGGAAGAATGGCAGTTTGTCTCCGCGTAAATATGCCAAAATTTGATCTTTAAGTCATTTTCTATTTACTTCGTGACGGATATTACTCAAAGACTGAAATTTTTGTATTTCCACCAAATGGAAAAATATAACTATAGTTGTCTCAGGTATTATGTTCTTCCTGCAGGGAAGTCCTTGCGCTCTAAATGCCTTTAGCAAGGAATTTTGACACTCACTTGATCCCTTGACATCCCGTTGTTCATCGTAATGGGTTGCTCAGTGGAGCGGACCCAGCAGTTACAACTTTCCATTTGACCCTATCACGTGCCCAGTGTAGCCCAATGGCATCTCGGGTTGTCTTTGAGAAACCCTAACTGGGCCTCGAAACCTTTCATTCAGGGCTGCCCTGGGGCCATCAGCCATAACATGAAGCGGCTGGGGAGGCTGGAACTCCGGCTCGCCCGGGCCCAGCTGAAGAGGGGACCCCAAGGAGGGCAGACGGGTTTTGGGAGTGGGCCCGTCACCTCTGGGGGTCCCGGAAGCAGCCGGATGAGACTTCGCCCATCACACTAGCCACCATTTTCGCTGTCCGGACGCTGGGAAACTGCCTCACGACCAGATCAACAGAGCCAAAACCAGTTCGAGCCCAGGTAGGCGGCTCCCAGAAGCGGGAATCACTGGGAATTCGTCAGATGGAGTCAGGGTTCGGCCATTCCCTCTCCATTTTGTTGAGCCTGGTGGCCCCGCCCAGGAGCTGCCCAGGGGCCATCGGCCCATAACATGAAGCGGCTGGGGAGGCTGGAACTTCGGCTCGCCCCGGGCCCAGCTGAAGAGGGACCCCCAGGAGGGGCAGACGGGTTTTGGGAGTGGGCCCGTCACCTCTGGGGGTCCCGGAAGCAGCCGGATGAGACTCGCCCATCACACTAGCCACCATTTTCGCTGTCCGGACGCTGGGAAACTGCCTCACGACCAGATCAACAGAGCAAAAACCAGTTCGAGCCCAGTACCGCGGCCGCGTGGCGGTCCATTAAAATAGTGGAAACAGTAATGTCTTTTAATGCACTGAATTCCACGAAGAGCAGGAAAGTTTGGCGGGAGGGAGGAGATAAAGAGGAGAGAAATGACATACAGAACCCGCCAAGTAGTTGAGGTGTGGGAGGGGGGGGGAGGTGGGGACATTGGTGATGGGAGATGGGTTTGGGTGGAGGGGATGGGTGTTGGAACACTGTAGAACCAAAACTCTACATGAGCATCTTTCAATTGTATGTCTAAAATGGTGTAACAATATTTGGGGGAATAATAAAATAAAATAAAATCGGAAAAAAAATTTTCCTTCAAGGGTGTGACGAAGAGATGGGTATCTTGTAGGTGGGCGCCGCAGTGATCTTTTTGACATCCTGTGGGATCCGGTAGAAGCAGCTCTAGTCAGCGGTCATCTCTCATTACCTGTCCAGCTGTAGCCCATCCTGATTTCGATGCCTCCAGCAAAATGAGACAGCGTCCCTGACTCTGTTGGCTGTACGACAGAGCTCGGAGACTCACCAGTTTCCTTTTCTCACTTGAGTGAGGCATGATATTCAAGCTTATGAGTTCTTTTGATTCCTCTCTGGGAGAACCCGAATAGCATTCTCATCCTGCTTCATAGGGCCCAGTCTCTGGCGTATGTTAATGCAGGGAGAATGGTGAGATTGAAAGAGATGTGCCAAGAACCGAGGAGGGTTCTTTGTCTTTTAGCTGTTTCTTCGTTGCTTTTGAAGGTAATCATGACGCTCCTTTCCTCCTGTGCAGCTCAGGATTTAGGTCATTCATCATGTTGACTTCGACCTAGGTACACATAACTGCTGCTTTTTCAGAGATGTTAATCGTTCCATTGACGATGGAATGGACCTCTGGAACTAGTTCATTTTTCATGAACATAGTTTTGCTGAGATTCACCTTTAGACCTATCTTTACCATTCTTGGTGCGAAGTCAGCATTTGTGCCGGCATAGCTAATGTTTGGTGTTATTAGGATGATGCCATCCAGCAAAACCATTGGAGTGAATTGTAGCCTTTGGTCAAATAGAGAATGTCAAAAGGAGGAAATATGACATTCTTTTTACTGAATGATTAATAATCAAGCATACTTGACATTCTTTACTGAAAATATCACTATATTTTTAGGATATAAAAACATCTAATACATCTCTCTAATAATTAAATTTTGAGTGGAGTTATACTCACTAAAAATCAAAAGCATAATTGAATTTGTATAGCGAGCAAAAATTATATTCATTAATGAATGATAGTCAAAACCCGGTGGCAGACATTACAATTTTGTAGAAAAAATTATTGTTATAGGCAAAAACACAATTAAGATTGATTGAATGTCATGTGTTGTCAATGCTGTAAAGGGGTAGTGCACTTTCTTGAAGCTAAATCTTTGTAGTCACACTTTTTAATTGAAATCATTTTCTGTATTTCATTATAAAAACTCATAAGAAGAATAAGATTGTTTTCTTCAAATTTAATTATATACCACCAAGAATTCAAACTTTATTTAATATTGACTTTTTAAACAGGTTTTAAAAATGAATTATTATTGAATTACTCAGAAAAAGAAAGTGGAATTTTTTCTTTGTTGGCTCTCTTGCAACTCTTCATGTGCTTCCAAATTGGACACTTACTTGTTTTCTGGAGACATTCCCAGGTCTTCCAGGCGAAGATAAAGACCATAACCTAAAGCTAAATATATTTCAAAGAGAAATCGCTTCAACGTGAGCCAAATTTACCCAGCTTTGTATATTTTGAAGAATTTATGATTTGTAATCCAAATAATAATATATCTATGAGAGGATGGATATCTAAAATGGTATATTTTTCTAATCCATTTAATGATTTTAGGTATTAAATACATGCTATTCAAATATGTAAGTGAGGATACATATTTGGGCTACAATAGAAACTATTTCTCTCTAAAGAAGCACAGTACTTGTGATATTATTCTCCCTCCTAAATTTTGAATACCCCAGGTCGGCTGCATGCAAAAAATAACTACTTTGCTGTGCTATCTCTCCGGCTCCTCTTTCAAATGTTATTGATGAAGATTCATCTATATTCATCAGAACTATGGATATATCATTATTTTTCTTTTTGGGTCACACCACGGCGGTGCTCAGGGTTATTCCTGGGTCCTAACTTTCCAGGAATTACCTATAATACTGGGGGACCGTATGGGATGCCCAGGGGATTAAACCTGGGTCACCCACATGCAGGAGCAAATGCCTACCCGCTTGACTATCACTCTGGCCCCCTACCATTTCATGACTTTATTGCTTTTGCCTATGAACAGTCTACAATTTTATAAATCCATTTTACCAATAGATTTGTGTTGCCTCAGAGCCGCTAGTAATACTCCCTAAAATGCTCCCTATGAGCGCCTCAGATTTCTCACAGAATATTGATTTCAAACTCTCAGTTAAATTTTACCTTGACAGGGGCGGAGCGATAGCCCAAGCGGGTAGGAAGCGTTTGCCTTTACTGCGTGGCTGGCCTGCATGCGGACGGGTTCGATCCCGGCATCCCATATGGTCCCGAGAGGCACTGCCAGGGTAATTCCTGAGTGCAGAGCCAGGAAACCCCTGAGCATTGCCTAGGGTGTGACCCAAAAGCAAAAAAAAAAAATAAATAAATAATTTTACCTTGACGACTTATTATGTTATAAGTTGCTAGGTTTCAACACAGGGTATTTTGACTCAGTCAAAAATAAGGGGTAAAAATAGTACTGAAATGAGTGCTGAAATTGTACATTTCTAACTAGTTCCCCATCGTCTGTTATGCTGTTGCCTGGATCACCCTCTCAAAATACTTTATCCTGGGGATACTATGGTTTCCACTTTTTTTTGTATTAGGGGCCACTCAAAAGTAAAGAAACATAAAGAGGTTTTGTTGATGAGTTGCAGTGATAGGTGACCTGACCGGAACCAGTTTCCAACTCATTGATTTCCTCTCTAAGTTTTATTATTTCCTTTTTTTTCTGCCTGGAGTTGGGCTCCTTTTGGTGTTCGTTTTTTTCTATTAATGTCTTCAGCTATGTAGTCAGGTTATTTATGTGGGCCCTTTCTTGTTTTCCTGATGAATGCTTCCAGAGCTATACATTTCCCTCTTACCACGGCTTTTTGCCGTGTCCCACAAGTTCTTATAGTTGGGTGTCTTCATTTTCATTTTGTTTCCAGAAATCTTTGGATTTCCTGTTTGATTTCTTCTATGACCCATTTGTTGTTCAGGAGTGAGCTGTTCAGTTTCAGGTGTTTGGTTTGACTCCCTGTTTCTGTGTGCGGTTAACTTCCATTTTCAGTGCATCATGGTCTGAAAAGATAGCTGACACAATTTCTATCTTTTTTATTTTATTGAGGTATGCTTTGTGGCTCAGCATGTGGTCCTATCTTGGAGAATGTTCCATGTGCACTAGAGAAAATGTGTATTCAGCCTTTTTTGGCATGAAAAGCCCTGTATATATCCACTAGCTCTCTTTCTTCCATTTCTTCCTTCAGAGCCAATGTTCCTTGGTGAGGTTTCCGGAGTCTTGTTGATCTATCCCTTTTGTTGATAGAGCAGTGTTGAAGTCTCCAACTATTATTGTGCTTACTGTTAATGTCTTCTTTGAGGTCTCTTAGCAGTTGTTTTTATGTATTTTGCTGCCCCCTCGTTGGGTGCACATATGTTTAGTAGTGTAATTTCTTCCTGGTGTACATACCCCCTAAGTAATAAGAAGTGGCCTTCGTTGTCCCTTCTAACCTTTTCAGCCTGAAGTCTATGTTATCTGATACTAATATGGCCACCAGCCTTTTTTGGAGGAGTTGTTTGCATGGAGAATGGTCTTCCAACCTTTGACACTGAGTCTGTGTTTGTTCTGTATTATTCAGATGTGTTTCTTGTGAAGCAGCAGAATGTTGGGTTCAATTTTTTTTTAATCCATTTTGTCAACTCTAGTGTATCTCTCTTAATTGGTGCATTTAGACCATTGACATTGAGGAGAGATTATTGTCATTCGATTTTGTGCCACTTTCTGTTGTGCTTGTTGTGCTTATGGGTTTGGTCGTATTACGGTAGACCCTTCAAGTCCTTCTTTTAAAGTTGGTTTTGAGTCCATGAAAAGTTCCTGAGTTGTTTGTTATCCATAGTTGTGTATCTTTCCTTCCATATCTGAAGATGTGAGCCTGGCCGAGCAGAAGAATTCTCGTTACGAAGCCTGCAGTTCCATTGACGCAGCTTACATATCCCCCATTGTTTTCCGGGCTCGGAGTGTTTTTCAGAGAAGTCTGCTGTAAATCTTAGAATGTTCCTTTGTATGTGATTTCACTTCTTTGATCTTGCTGCTTTCATTATTCTATCTCTATCTATAGTTTTTGTCATGTTTATTAAGATGTGTCTTGGAGTATTCTTATTGGGGTTTCTTTTGGCTGGTATCCTAGGGCCTTTGGACCTTGAGGGCGCAAGCATTTATTCCCTAGTTCCGGGAGCTTCTCAGCAGTTACATGGCTTGACGGTTCCGTCTTCATCAGGGTTTTCTTCTTGCCCTTCTAGGACCCCCAAGCGTCAATCGTAATATTTGTTTCTTCCTAGCTTCAATCCCGGATTCATCTCTCTTGTTGTCCCTGCTCCGGTAATTGTGATTTTTTTTTTCTATCTTCTGGTGTTGTGTACAGAATCTTTGGAACTTCAAATCTGAGATCACTAATTTTTTTCAAATGGTAGCTAGTATTCTGCTAATGATGGCCCTTCCCCACTGTGTTTTTTTTGCGTTTACCTCTGCATTTTTTTAATACCTGTCATTTCACTTTTGCGGTGTTTTCCTCACCTTCTGCTTCCATGCCCTCTTGTATTTTATTAGATTGCATTCCATTGCTTCTTTAATTTCCTTGCCTGAATCTGCTAGTAGTTCTTTCCCAAATTCTTTTCGAATGGAGTTATACAACTCATTGAGTAGTGCTTGGCTCATCTGGACCATTGACTTCACTCACTGAGCTTGATGGAATTTTTGCGTTGCTTTACCATTATGACTATTGTAGGTTGCAACTACCAGCCAGTTTCTTGGGTGACTAGATAGCACAGTTGTTGGAAGTGTCTGGTCTGTTTGCAGAGTTTGGGTGGTGCAGCCGGAGATCGCAGGAACCAAGATTCACTAGTACCTCATGCAAGGTAGGTAGTGAGAGGTTTGGTTTGGGATGTTCCCAGAAGCTCAGGGCGCAACGCGAGTCGGTGAGGCTGGAACCAACTGCCTTGGTTGTTGATGGAGATTTCGCTCTTCCCTGGGGCAGCTTGGGGTCCGCAGAGATACCAGCAGTCACACACACCTGTGCAGAGGTGACGTTTCGGCGAGGAAACCAGAGCACGGAGTCGGTCTGAGCTGGAACCAAGGCACTTTGCCTTGGTTCCCGTCACTAACAAAAGCAACTAGAAGAAAAGATAAAACATATGGGACTACATGAAACTAAAAAGCTTCTGCACCTCAAAAAACGAGTGACTAAAGATACAAAAGCAGTCCACAGAATGGGAAAGAATATTCACCCAATACCCATCTGATAAGGGGTTAATATCCAGGATATATCAGGCACTGGTAGAACTTTACAAGAAGAAAACAAACAACCCCATCAAAAAAATGGGGAGGAGAAATGAACAGAAACTTCAGCAAGGAAGAAATTCGAATGGCCAAAAAACATATGAAAAAATGCTCATCATCACTAATCATCAGAGAGATGCAAAATCAAAACAACAATGAGATACCACTTTACACCACAGAGACTGGCACATATTCAAAGAGCAAGAACAACAAGTGCTGGCGTGGATGTGGGAGAAAAGGGGACACTCATCCATTGTTGGTGGGAATGCCGGCTGGTACAGCCTTTCTGGAAAAAACAATATGGACTTTCCTCCAAAGACTAGAAATTGAACTCCCATTTGACCCAGCCATACCACTCCTGGGAATCTACTCTGGGAGCAAACAAATATGCCAGCGGAAACACCATCCCTACTTTTATGTTCATAGCAGCATTATTCACAATAGCCAGAATCTGGAAGCAACCAAGAGTGCCCGAAAATCGATGACTGGATAAGAAGCTTTGGTACATCTACACAATGGAATACTATGCAGCTGTTAGGAAAAATGAAGTTATAAAATTTGCCTATAAATGGATGGACATGGAGGAAAGATTATGTTGAGCGAAATTAGCCAGAAGGAGAGAAACAGATAAGATGACTGCATTTATTTGCATGGCATAAATATATATGTACATATTATGATACCAATATCCAAGGTCAAGTGAAACATATATCAGGAGGTCTTGTCAAAGGTGGAAATTATCACAAACTGGGGGAGTCAGAGGTTAGGTAAGACAGAAAAATGGAACAGGGTGCTAATAATGTGTCGAGGGTACTAATGCCAACCTAGAACTGAGCATTAAATAGAGCAAAAGGATACACATGACAACCTTTTAATGTATGTTCTGTAATCCCATAGTCTGGAAGGGAAGGAAAAGAGAAAAGAGAGAGAAAGGAAAGAAATAAAGAACCTGCCATGGAGCGGGGCTGGGGAAGGGGAGGGAACCGGGGATGTTGGTGGTGGGGAGATGGGCACTGGTGGAGGGACGGGTGCTGGAACACTGTATGACCAAAACCCAAACATGAACTTTTAATTGTATATCTTTTTATTTGTATATCTCACGGTGGTATAATAAAAATACTTAAAAAAAAAAAATTAAA
>JAJIBD010029752.1:0-10572 GCA_021461705.1 Cryptotis parvus
TCACTTGATCACTTGATCACTTGAATCCCATTATTCATCGATTTGCTCGAGCGGGCGCCAGTAACATTTCCATTGGACCCTATCACGCGCCAATGTAGCCCAAATGGCATCTGGGTTGATTCAGGAATATGAAGAGCCTCAAACCGCTCCTTCAGGGTCTTGACAAGGAAGTCTGACCATCTTGTAGGTGGGCGGCCACGTGATCTTTTTGACATCCCGTGGGATCCAGTCGGTAAACGGCTCTAGTCCAGCGGTTGTCTCCAAATCGCATTACATGTCCAGCCCATCTGATTTTCGATGCCTTGGCAAACGGAGACAGCCCCCCTGATTCTGGAATAGCGACGGAGGTCAGAACTCCGGATTCCTTCTCTCACTTGAGTGAGACGTGATATTCCAAGCATAGCTCTTTCGATGCCTCTCTGGGAGACCCAAATAGCATTCTCATCCTGCTTTCGTAGGGCCCAGGTCTCTGAGGCAGATGTTAATGCAGGAGAACGGTGGAGTCGAAGAGATGTGCCTCGGAGCCGGAGGTTCTTTGTCCTTTTTAGCTATTTCTCTCGATGCCTTTGAAGGCATTCCATGCCGCCTTTCCTCCCGCGCAGCTCAGGTTTTAGGTCACTCATCATGTTGACTTCTCGACCTAGGTACACATAACTGCTGCATTCAGAGATGTTTGTTCCATTGAGAGTGAATGGGGCCTCTGGAACTAGTTCATTTCTCATGAACATAGTTTTCTTCAGATTCAGCTGTAGACCTACCTTTCCACATTCTCGGTCAAAGTCAGCTAGCATTTGTGCCGCTTGGCTAATGTTTGGTGTTATTAGAACGATGTCATCAGCTTAAGCGGAGGTGGTGTAGCTAGGCAACCATCTATCTTCACTCCCATTCCTTCCCATTCTAATTGTCGCATGATGTTCTCGAGGGTGGCACTGAAGAGTTTTGGTGAGATGGTATCACCCTGTCGAACCCCTCTTTTGACATCAATGATCACTTCTTTGTAGAATGGTGAGATCCTGGTGGTGAATCCGTAATACAGCTCACGAAGGATCTTGATGTATTGGGTTTGAAACACCCTGTTTGACTAGGGCTTCTCGATGACTGCTTCAGTCTCCACAGAATCAAAGGCTTTCTGTAAATCAATGAACGTGAGACAGAGCGGCATCTTGTACTCCCTACAAACCCCAATGAGCTTGGTTACTGTGTGGATATGGTCGATTGTCTGAATCCTTCCCGAAACCTGCTTGCTCGCATGGTTGACCTTCATCTAGTGTTCTGCTAATCCTGTTCAGGATGACTCAGTAAACAGCTTGTAGATGACAGACAACAGGCAGATGGGGCGATAGTTGCCGATGTCGTGAATGTCTCCCTTCTTGAACAGTAGAACTGTCCTGCTGGTTTTCCATTGGGGAGGGCACCTTGCATTCGGACAGGTAGCATGTGAAGAGCCGAGCTAGTGTATTGATGAGTACCGACGGCAGATTCTTCAGGTGTTCGGGTCTGACTTTGTCTGGCCTGGTGCTGTTCCCTTCTTTACCGATGAGATGGCATGTACGTCTGATTTCAGAAGGGAGAACGCTGGGAATGACATATCCATCCTGTGGAATTTGGTATGTGGGCAGGTGGATGTGGCTATCAAAGAGATTTGAGTAGAAGTCCTGGATAATCTCTCTCCATTGCCTTTCTGGAAGATGTGATAGATCCATCAGGCGCCGGAGGGCAGCTCATCTTGGTCTTATAGTTGGCGAAGGACAGGCGGGCAGTGCGAATACTTTTCCCGGCTTCTGCTGCATCTTCCAGTATTTCTGCTCTTCTGTCTTTGAGGTCTGCTTTTATCGCTTCTCTGCACTGTTTAGCAAGCTTGGACGTTAGCATTTGGTCTCCTGAGGCTCGCGCCTTGCCACGCTGGCGAATGAGCTCAAGAGTTTCTGAAGACAAGCCGCCCTTGTTGTCTTTCTCTCTCTCTCGGCATTCTTCGCACAATCATGGAGGTGCTGAACCAGTCGGTTGTATTCTTTCATCGATGTCACCAATGATGGTATCTTCCCATGTTGCCGCAATGGTGCCAAAGAGTTCCCAGTTGGTGGTCGCTCTGGGAGTTCTCTTCTTAAACTTTGCAGCCTTTTCTCCCCCGCTTGGGAAGTAGAATTTTGCACGAAGGAGACGGTGGTCCGATCCTGTGTGGAATTTGGGGACGACAGCAACATCGGTCAGACAAAAACCGTCGATTGAAGATGATGTGGTCAATTCTATTGTGGAACTGTCCGCCAGGAGATTCCCATGTCCAACGCTTCGCTTCAGCCTTCTGGAAACTGTGAGTTCCCAGGAATAGTCTTGGTGGACATGATGAACTCAGATAGTCTCTCACCCTGTTCGCTCCATTCTAGGCCATGGGTCCCGATGTGGAGTTCTTCAGCCGATCTTCTGGTCCTATCTTGGCATTAAAATCACCGACTATGATCTTGTAGAAGGTGTGATCTTTTTATAGAACTCCTCCAATTCCATGTAGAATTTCTCACTTTCATCTTCTTTGTATGTGGATGTTGGTGCATAGACAATGAAGATAGAAATTGCTGGCAGTGGGCCACATCTCCTCAAGTGTAATCGCCCTATTCGGTTTGTTAGGCATTCAAATGAATCAATGTTGACAGCCATGTTCGTGTTGACAAGGACACCAATGCCACCGACGCCTCTTTCATCACATGTTCCAAGGAACAATTCTTCTCCGGTGTCAAATACAGCATGATGCGACTGACGCCTCCTCGTCTCAGTCAGACCAATGATGTCGCATTTGATCTTTCTTGCTTGCAGCATCAGATCCTCAATATATGCTTCCGATGCCAGTGTACGTGCATTGAAAGTACAGACAGTCATTTTAGTCCTTCTTCGCTTTGGCAGCCTAGGACAGCCGTGAAATTTTATCAGGCACTGCTTGTTTGCCTTTCTTACTGCTGCGGTATTAAGGGCTCTTTCGGGTCAGGAAAATAAACATTTTTGTTACTGGGTTTGGCATATCGAACACGCATCGGACAGCTTGCCCAGGCTCTGCCATCGGGCACTATATTCTCATTGCTTACCCCACTTAGAATAATTGGTTTACCCCACTTAGAATAATTCCTTCTAGGTCCATCCATGTTGTTACAAATAGAGTTTAACTTTATTTGCTAAATAGAGTTTCATGTGTACATATTTCTCTAACCTTTTATCAATCTATGAGCATTAGTTTATTATCCATTCTTTGCTGCTATAAATAATGCTGCAATAAACATGGAAATTTTTATTACCTTTCAAGATAATGCTTTTGTTTTATTTTGATTAACAAGCAGAAGTAGGATAGGTGGTTAATATATATACCCCATCTTTGATTTTTTTTGAGAAAACTTCACACTACTTCCATAATGATTGTATCAGTTTTCACTCCCCCCAAAAATATCTGAGGATCCCCTTCACTTTGCATCAAACTTCTCTTTCCATCTTTTTTGGATAATAGCCATTCATAAAGGTATAAGATGATATTTCGTTGTTATTTTACTTTGCATTTCCCTAATTATAAAGAGATGCTGAACATTTTTTGTGCCTATTTCCATTTATATGTCTCCTTCGGAGACGTGTCTGTTCAAGAACTTCTGTTCATGTATTAATCAAGTTTTCTATGTACTTTTCTACTGTTGATTTTTTTAGGAATTCCTTGTATATTTGACTATTGATGCTTAATGAATATGCATGTGCAAATATTTTCTCCCATTTAATAGGATGACTCTGCATAATGATTCAAGTTTCTTTCCTCGTTTAGGAAGTTTTTCACTTAATGTAGAACTTGAAATCCCAAAAAAATAGAAGGAAACATAAATAATTTAATTATTGACATCAATCTTAGAAATGTGTTAGGAGATTCTTCTCCAATGGCAAGCAAGGTAAGAAAAAGTGGTCTATAAATAAAGGTTTTATTTTCTGCTTTTATTTATAATAATAATAAATCATCAGAGGTAGCAGTGAACAAATAGTTCAGTTTAAAGCAATTAAAATAATAAACTACTAAGACATTTATTCTGGCATATATAGTTATCTGCTCATAAGAACTATAGCAATCAAATTGAATTAAATTTGCAAGAATGTACTAAAATACTCACTACTCAAAAGTGATCAACAGATCTTCCTTAAGCATCCTAACTGTGATAATTAGGAGGGGTAATGTTTGATTCGACCATAAAACTCATTATTTCTTTTTTCTATTTCTGGGACTCATTTATCTCACTTACCTGTGACCTGTTTAGTATGGATCTGGGTCACTTTTAAATTAAAGAGTATGCATTTTGGAGTAATGAAAGTCCACACAAGGACTATGGGTATAAATAAAATGCAGGCATTCCCTCCCAAGTTAAAATATACAACTTATGAATATACATATATATGAGCAGAGCCCTGGAGAATGGAAAGCACATCCAGTCTTACCAGCCCCAGTGCCTATAGGGCCATGAAGGTAACATAAATGAATGAGAACGATCCTCTAAATGGAAACTGTCAATATTCAGGCTATCAAAATAATGTGATGTAGGAATAAAAAAAAACAGCAAACCAACCAATCTCAATGAAGAAAACATAAACACAGAAGCTTAACCTGTAACAGCATCTTAGTAATCTCTTAGACAAGGACTTAATGGCTCCATGGTGAGATACAAAAATTTTCACTAGCTTTCTTCTAAGAAACATTTTCCATCATTCTGTTAGCAAATTATTTATAACAAGCAATATAAAATAAATTATTGAGGGCCTGCTATGTGGCCAGGCTTAAGGGGTTGTTGAGAAAATAGGAGACCATGGTGGAGGGAAGGTGACACTTGTCCTTGACACTAGTCTTCCTGTTGTTCATGGATTTGCTTGAGCAGGTGCCAGTAAAGTCTCCATTCATTGGGAATGAGGTCCATTATTGTTACTATTTTGGCATATTGAATACATCACGGGTAGCTTGCCAGGCTCTGCCATGGCTCTGTGTTCATCCCAGTTTTTTTCTATGTCAGATCATCAACCATCCCTGCCCCACAGTGCAGAGCCCTGGGGGTGTAGAAAAGCCTGTCTCCTGTCTGCCACCTGCCAACACAGCTGGGCACCACAACCACACCTGCAACACCTCAAGGGGCAGGGGAGGGAAGGGTATACTGGTGGTGATTCCACCACCATTGATTGATGCTGGAATATTGAATGTCTGTAACAAATCATCATGAACAACTTTGTAATCTGTAGTATTTATATAAAGTATAAGGGAAAATTTTTACATATGTAAGCATTACCTATTCCACGTGAAACTCTAAAATATATTAACACAGGATTACTTTAAACATTGTATAATGACAGGTGAAACATGATTATTACCATAGTGAGATTCAAGTATAAGATAAAATTTAGGAACTAAAGCCTGACTGCCAGAGCACTAACTTCCGCAGACCAGGACTCTGCCCCCCTCCCCGTGCCATCCCCTGATCTTACCGCTTTACTCCAGGTGCATGTGGAACCTTAGGGTCCACCCCCATCACCAGCCTCCGGGCAGGTGGGGAACTAAAGCCTGACTTCCTGAGTGCCAACTTCCTCAGATCAGGACTCCCCCCTCCCCACACCATCCCCTGATCTCTGCTGCTTTACTCCAGGTGGCTCTATCCCAGGTTTCACACCCCAAAACTCAAAACCACGCAGATGCACTAGTGTCTGCGGGATTTGTTTGCTTTCCAATATCCCCTATAGTAGTACTAGAGGTACATTTGCCACAGTACTCCTTCACATCCCTCAAAATTGGTGAATAACAATCAACAACCTTACTGTACTGCCCAGACACACAGTGCCCAGTACACTCAGTTGCAACCTGTAACGGTCATAATGGTAAAGCAATACAGAATTCTATCAAGCTCCATGAGCAAAGCTACCTGCCAAAATGAGCCACAACAATGATGAGCTGTATGATCTCTCTGAGAAGCAATTTCAAAGAGAGCTGTTAAGGATGCATAAGGAGCTCAAGGAAGAAATGGAACACAAAGCCAATAAAATGCAAGAGGACATGAAAGCAGAAGTGAGGAAAATGGAAATGAAAATGCAAGCAGAAATAACAGATACTAAAAAATGAGATGGGGGAAATGAAAAACTCATTGGAAGGCCTTTACAGCAGAGTAACAGCCACTGAGGACAGAATCAGTGAACTCGATCAGGTACAGAGACTTTCTAGGCAACAGCAGAAGATGGAAAAAAGACTCATAGTAAACGAAACAGAAAACAAGAGATAATCGAGTGAAGCCAAAAGGAATAATGTAAGGATCATTGGATCCCAGAGGGACAAGAAGAAAACCCTGACGAAAAAACAACTATCAAAACAATCAGTACTGAGAAGTTCCCGAACTAGAGAGCGCATGCTCCCGATTCAGGAGGCTTGAAGGGTACCATCTAAAAGAAACCCAAATAAGAATACTCCAAGACATATCCTAATAAAAATGACAAGAACCAAAGATAGAATACTGAAAGCAGCAAGATCAAATGAAATCACATACAAAAGGAAAATCCCTAAGATTTACAGCAGATTTTTCAGGGGAAACACTCTGAGCCTGAAGACAATGGTGGGATATCATGGAAAGACTCAACGAAATGAAAGCCTCACCAAGAAGTCTTTACCCAGCCAGACTCACATTCATATTTGAAGGAAGGATACACAACTTCATAGATAAGCAACATCTTTAAGAAATTCATAGACTCAAAACCAACTTTAAAAGAAGCACTGAAGGAGCTGCTGTAAGGCAAGATGAACCATAAAAGTGCAACAAACTTATTAAAAAATGGTACAAAATCCTATGACAGTAATCTCTCTCAAAGTCATTGGATTAAATGAACCAATAAAGAGACACAGAGTGGCAAATGGAAAAAAACAGCCTGAATCCAACATTCTGCTGCGTACAGGAAACACGCCTGAACAATCAGAGCAAACACAGACTCAAAGTCAAAGCCTGGAAGACAATTCTCCACTCAAACAGCTTCTCCAAAAGGCTGGTGTGGCCATACTAGTATCTGATACCGTAGACTTCAGGCTAAAAAGGTTAGAAGGGACAGTGAAGGCCATTTCTTAATAATTAAGGGATGCATATACCAGGAAAAAAATTACACTCCTAAACAGATATGCACCCAAGGAGCGGCCAGCTAAATACCTAAAACAACTGCTAATAGACTTCAAAGACAACATTTACAGCAACACGATAATACTCGGAGACTTCCAACACTGCTTTATCAACTCTTGATAGATCAACAAGAATGAAACTCACCAAGGAAATATTGGCCCTGAAGGAAGAAGTGGAAGAAAGGAGCTGGTTGATATATACAGGGTTTTTCATCCCAAAACATCTGGACACACATTTTTCTCCAGTGAACATGGAACATTCTCCAAGACAGACCACATGCTGAGCCATAAAACATACCTCAATAAAATAAAAAATATAGAAATTGTGTAAACTGTTTTCTCCAGACCATGATGCACTAAAAATGGAAGTTAACCACATACAGAAACAGGGAGTTAAACCAAACACCTGAAAACTGAACAGCTCACTGCTGAACAAACAGTGGGTCACAAAAGAAATCAAACAGGAAATCCAAAGATTCCTGGAAACAAATGAAAATGAAGATACCAACTACAGAGCTTGTGGGACACAGAAAAAGCAGTGTTAAGAGGAAAGTTCATAGCTCTGCAAGCATTCATCAGGAAAGAAGAAAGGGCCCACATAAATAACCTGACTTTACAGCTCAAATGTTAGAAAAACACCAACAAAAGGAACCCAATCCAGGCAGAACAAAAAGAAATAAAAAAAAATCTTAGAGAGGAAATCAATGATCTGGAAACCCAAAAACAATCCAAAAGATTAATGAAACCAAGAGCTAGTTCCTGAAAAACTAAACAAGATCGAAAAACCACTGGCAAAACTTGTAAGGATAGGGAAAGGGAGAACCCAAATAAACAAGATCAGAAATGAAAAGGGAGACATCACAACAGAAACCACAAAAATCCAAAAGACTATCAGAGATTCCTTTGAGTCTGTATGCCATGAAATATGAGAACTTAGAAGAAATGGATAAATTCCTGAACTCCTATAACCACACAAGGCTGAAACAAGAAGACCTGCAATACCTGAATAAGCCTATCACCACCGAGGAAATTGAAACAGTAATTAAAAGTCTGTCCAAAAACGAAAGCCCAGGTACAGATGGATTCACTGAGTGAATTCTACCAAACTTTTAAGGAGGACCTACTGCCAGTCCTTTTCAAGCTCTTCAAGTAATCTTGGGAGAAACAGAAACAATCCCAAACAGCTTCTGCGTGGCACATATCACCCTCATACCTAATGCAGGGAGAGATAACACAAAGAAAGGAAACTATAGACCGATCTTCCTGATGAACACAGATGCTAAGATCATCAACAGAATACTAGCAAACAGAATCCAAAGATTCATAAACAAGATTATACATCATGACCAAGTAGGATTCATACAAGGAATGCAAGGATGGTTCAACATTCACAAGTCAATCAACATAATACATCATATCACTGTCACTGTATCACTGTCTTTCCGTTCATCATCAATTTGCTTTCGAGCGGGCCCCAGTAACATCTCCATATCCTGTCTCATGCAAGTAAAGGGCATCCCCTTGTCCTGTCTCATCCAAGGGCACCTGCTTGCTCCAGGAACTATAGAGAGCCTCCAAACCATTCCATCAGGTCATGGGAATGAGGTCTATAATTGTTACTGGTATTTGGCATTTTAATAGGACAAGGGTAGCTTGCCAGGCTCATATCAAAAAAAAAAAAAATAAAAACCATATGATCATATCAACAGACGCAGAGAAAGCATTTGACAAGATCCAGCACCCGTTCATGATTAAAACCCTCCAGAAAATGGGAATTGAAGGAACCTTCCTCAAGATAGTTACAGTCATCTTCCAAAAAGCCCAGAGTGAGTATCATTCTCAATGGGGGAAAAATTGAAAGCCTTTCCCCTAAGATCAGGGACAAGATAAGGTTGCCCCCTCTCACCTCTTTTTATTTAATATAGTACTGGAAGTACTTACCATTGCACCAGAGAAGAAAAGGACATCAAGTGCATCCATATAGGTAAGGGAAGAAGTCAAGCTATCACTATTTGCAGATGACATGATATTATACCGAGAGAACCCTAAACTCTCTGCCAAAAAAACTCCTAGAAACAATAGAGCGCTTATAGTAGAGTGGCAGGGGTACAAAATCAATACCCAGAAGTCGGTGACTTTCCTATATACAAATAACTAAAGAGAAGAAAGGGATATTAAAAAAGATCACATTCACAATTGTACTAAGACAATTAAATACCTAGGAATGAGTTTTACATAGAAGGAATCTCTACAAAGAGAACATTACTACAAGAAATATCACTACAGAACATTACTTCAAGAAATAAAAGAGGACACAAGGAAGTGGAAACACATTCCCTGCTCATGGATCAGGAGAATCAACGTTGTCAAAATGGTAGTGCTCCCTAGAGCTTTTATACAGATTCAATGCCATCCTTATAATGATACCCATGACATTCTTCAGAAAAATTGACCAAACACTTCTGAAATGTGTATATAATAATTAACCCCCAGGACAGCTAAAGCAATCCTTGGGAAAAGAAGATGGGAGGCATTACCTTTCCCAACTTCAAACTTTACTACAAAGCAGTTGTAATTAAAACAGTATGGTATTGAATAAAAACAGACCTGTGGATATATGAAATAGAGTTGAGTATCCTGACAAATTGCCTCAAATACATGAACAATTAATCTTCGATAAAGGAGCAAAAAGTATGAAATGGAGCAAGGAAAGCCTCTTCAAAAAGTGGTGCTGGGAAAACTGGGCAGCTACATGTAAAAAAATTAATTTGCACCTCTGTCTAACACCATGAGCAAAAATCAGATCAAAATGGATTAAAGATCTCAATGTCAGGGGCCTGAGTGATAGTCCAGCGGGTAGGGCATTTGCCTTGCACGTGGCTGGCCCATTCTGGCCCAGGTTTGATCCCCAGCATCCCATATGGTCCCCGACCACCCCAAGAGTGATTCCTGAGTGCAGAGCCAGGAGAAACCCCCTGAGCATTTCCAGGTGTGACCCAAAAAAAAACAAAATAAAAAAAATAAAATAAAATCGAAAGATAATATTAGACCTAAATCCCTAATGTACAGTCGAAGAAAACATAGGAAAAAACCCTCCACGACATTTGAAACTAATGGCATCTTCAGAAATGAAACACCACTAACAAAACAACTAGAAGAAAAGATACACATATGGGACTACATGAAGCTAAAAAAGCTTCTGCACCTCTAAAGAAAAACAATGAGCAAGATACAAAGACAGTCCACAGAGCCCGGGAAAGACCTTTCACCCAATACCCATGTGATAAGGGATTAATATCCAGGATATATCGGGCACTGGTAGACACACTTTACAAGAAGAAAACCCCCAACCCCCATCAAAAATGGGGGCAAATGGGAACAGAAACGTCAAGAAAGAATTTCGAATGGCTCAAAAGACATATGAAAAA
>JAJIBD010029771.1:0-13899 GCA_021461705.1 Cryptotis parvus
GCAATCTGCCTTGGAGTTCTTTGTATCTATAACATAGATGTAAAGGTATACCCACTTCATAGACTTGTTAAGAAGAATGTAATGAGGTATTACTTGCATATAGTCAAGAGTATACTCAGACTTATTAAACAATATACTGAAAATAGATTAAGTTCTTGAAACTTTCCAAAGCCTTACTCAAATTTCACTTTCTTCCTTTCTATTCTGCTTGTGTTTTTACAATATATTTCTTTTAACTCAGAAGACATTAGTTTTCTTTTATAAAGGACTGTGCTTGCAAGCTTGATTCTAGCTACATTTTCTTTCCTTGGTCTTTCATGGTAATTTTTTGTAAGCTCTTTCCAGCAGCTGCTGCCTTAGGGCTGCTTTAGAACTAACTAAGGTGCAGTCCATACTATTACTTTAAAGCCAGGGTGGGGTCACTTTCACTGTAACCATCACCTTTTTTAAGTCTTTTTTAAAGCAAAAACATACTGAATGGAAAGAACAGTTCTGGGGAAATTTTAAAAGGCACTTTAATAATTAATAATAAAATTAAGGACTTCCACTATTCCCTGCTTTTTATGCGCCTCTGATTAGAATTGGTGTAAAGTAGCCTGAGAAAGCTGAGAACTCATCACTAGACTAAGGTTTCAGTGTAAGTTACCATTGTCTTGTGTTACTCAGCATTATCCATCTTTGGGACCAGGTTGTATAACATTACAGAGGGTTGGGCGTTTGCCTTATAATGGGTCCCCCAAACACTGTCAGGAGTAATTCCGGAGTGCAGAATAGGAGTAATTCCTGAGCATTTCCAGGTGTGACCCAAAAGCCAAAATCATTTTCATAAAGTTTGCATAAAGAAAAATTACCTGAGAAGCATTTATATACCTTATGTACCTTTTTAATTATGAGTTATAAAATAGATTTTTAACATGACTGAGCACATACATTAAAGAAGATACTAACAGAACCTTTACATAACATACTGTAATAAATTACAAAATAACTCTTCCATTGATTGGCACACCCATGTTCTGAATTAGCCTAGTAACTAGCTGGTCTACCCCCTATATCTTTAGTGTGCAATACTATTGCATTAGTACTTCAGATAGTGACAATGGGTATGGGTTAAAAAATACCTTAATTACTCAAGAACTCTTGGTTCAGATTCAGTTTCCATGATATTTTTTTAATGGTGGTAGACTAGGCAGTGGGGTTGGGCGACCAAACCCAAAATGCTCAGGGCTTAATCCTGGCTCAACGCTGAGAATCACTTCTGCTAGGATTCAGAACTCTATTGGGAGCCAGTAATTGAATCTAGGTGGGCTATGTTCATGACTGGCTACCGTGTCCACTGTACTCTCTCCAGCCCCGGTCTTAACTCAGGTTGACCATTATGATGCCATCCAAAATATGCATGTGGACCACTGGACTGATCTATGAGATCTCATTGTTTTTCTTGTTTTTGCTCATCATCTTCTTATAATAATGTAGTTCTACAGCTGAATTCAGTGCCATTTTTAGTTCCTATGATCTAGATAGTTTATGAGTTTTTTCACTGCCAAAGTGATAAAATAACTAATGTTAGGAGATGGAGGATGGTTCTCAAAGAGCCGTTGTGGATCCATATTTTATCCCAAGAACCACCTGGACCCCAAACACTGCCAGGGTGGCCTTGGGAGTACTTAGTGATTCGATTTATGAACAGCATTCTGTCCCAGGCTTGAGCATTAGAATTTGCATCCTGTTTAACCAAGTATAATTGCAGATCCACAAGCATTAGCCTTAGGATTCCTGCAAAAATTAAGACAAGGGTTCATGATCCACATTACTGTGCAAGTGGCATTATTTGTGGATCCCAGTATGGGCCTTCATGCAGGGTTAGGCATGTTCTGGGTTGAGAATCAACAAATAATGTCAAGTCCCAATGGCTGGCTGGGGTTACCCTACTAAGCATAATTGCCAGAGTCTTCATTTCCAAAGACGATCTTTCCATGTGAAGGAACCAGGGTACTAGAGAATTAGTGTTCCATGTAGTCCCCAATAGAGTCAACCCTTCTCCATGCATTAACATAGCCCAGAGACCTGGGCCCTAGAGTTACTGAATGAGAATGCTATTCAGGTCTCCCAAAAGAGGAATTGAAAGAGCTAGGCTTGAAATATCATGCCTCACTCAAGTGAGAGAAGAAATGCGGAGTTCCAGCCTCTGGCAAGATGATCAGAGTCAGGACGCTGTCTCATTTGCCAAGGTGGCTAGAAAAATCAGATTGGCTGGACATGTAATGCGATTTGGGAGACAACCCACTGGACTAAAGCCATTACTGAGTGGATCCCATGAAATGTCAAAAGATCACATAAGGTTGCCCACCCACAAGATGGCCAGACTTCTTACAAGACCTGAATGAGATTTGGGCTACCCATATTCCTGAAGGCAGATGTTATTGGGCTACACTGGTACGTTCTAGGGTCAAAATGTAAATGTTACTGATGGCCTCTACGAGCCACCGATGAATAACAGGATGTCAAGTGATCACGTAGTCCTCAACCAGGTCTTATTGTGTTAAAAACGTATATCCCTGCTCCTTTTGAGATGGGATACTTCACAAAAATCTCTACCTGATTTCATAGAATTCTCAATGGGATTAAATTTCAATTGTCAGAAAATAGAGATGTATTACACTATCTGAATTTCTCTCCCACTCTCCAACCAGTGTTTGAAAAGACTGCTTTTAAATGCACTGTTTTGAATAAGTTTTGGTCTTACGAAGGAAATCCTAAACTTCAACACACTCTGTGTTCATGATCACGCAACAGATGAAGGAGGAGAGGATGAAAGATCATAAACTAGGAAGATAATGGATGGCCTATAATGGTAAATCTGCATGAACAATTAATTACTATGTATCTAAGAGAGGACTGTCAGCTAGGGGGGTTGTTTTACAGAATAGTCAAGACAGTCTTGGGCAGATTTATATTATGATGACATTTGAAAAGTCGGTGAACATTGTATATATTAATTTTCATAGTGAAATGAGCTAAAGAGCTGTCAAAGTGAAGGAGCTTTTATCTTGGGTCTGGAGTTCAGAGGCAATGAGAAAATTAGGTATTTGGACAAATATTTATTTCCTCCCCATGTCTCCCCTTGGCTAAATATCTAAGCAACTCTGTGGTAGACTTTCTTTTGCCTACTAAGGCAATTGTTATCCTTTTTAGGAACAACTGGGTTCAACCACAGCTTTGTTCAAATTAAGGCCCAAGAAGAAATTTCCTACAAGCCGGTCCAGCTCAAAAGTGGGCCTGAGGCACTAGTTTTCTTGAGTTTTATGCTGGATTTCTTATCTTTCTGCTCAATATTTCCTGTCACTGAAAACACTAGATTCATAAATTTATGGACTACTTAACTCTGAGGCGAGGATCATATGTTTAATCAGTAATTCAAACTTTTCTAGGACTTCCTTACCCCTTAACATGTAGAAAATGAAGCCTTGGTAGAATTGGCCCTTAGAACCAATTTAAAAGAGACCCTTCTAGAAATGCCTTCTATCACATTTTCCTCTGTTGAGACAAAAGTTTGAAAATTTTTCTAATACCTATATTGAAGAATAAGGGGACTTGGGAAGTCTAATGGAAGAAATAAATCACTGTATATCACTGTATCACTCTCTTCCCTTAATCATTGATTTGCTCGAGCGGGCACCTAACATTCCATATGTCCTGACTTCATGCCAGTAGAACCCAAGGGCATCTGCTTGCTTCAGGAACATAAAGAGCCTCAAACCATCATATTAGCTCATGGAAATGAGGTCTATAATTGTCACTGGTATTTGGCATATCACATACGACACAGTTAGCTTGCCAGGCTCTGCCGTAGGGTGGCATACTCTTGTGTCACCTCAAATACAGCATTTATTGATGAACCACATGGCTGCAAGTGGCTGCATGAGCCAGGCTGTGATAGGCTCATCTGCTGGGTGGAGTTCTGACGAGATGGAAGTCCGATGTGGAAAATGGCGGCCCTCGTGGAGTGGGGGGTCATCTGGCTTGTTGTAAGGCTCTGCTGGGGTGGCGGGCCAGGGCTAGAACCCGCCATCCCTACAGGTGCCTCTTGAGCAGCTGGGCACAGAGAGCTGGTAGAAGCGCTGTCCCATGTCCTGAATTTATTGCAGCTACCTTAAAATGTATTTCCAGAAGATTTTTTAAGATTCAGTCACTTAATGATTCTGTCAGTGATTTGACCTTCAATTATAAATTACATCACCAACTTGGAAAAAGTATTATATGTTTAGACATATGTGCTGACTGAATGCAGTCCTGAAGGACATATCTTAGGACTTTCATGAGAGATTTGGAGAAATTCCTGCAGTTTCTTTCCAAATCATACTATTCTTTGAAAAGTTACTTCATCCATTGACCCTTTGTGTTGATTTCTTGATTTATGTATCATGGACTTCTCAAATTTTCATTATTTATTTCCTTCTATTTATTTGATGATTCATATGTTTTATTTCACAGCTAGCTTATTTATTTGAAATTTTCTTATTTGTAGGATTTTTACTGATAATAATTTGTAGGGGTTTTTCCAATAAAGGCTTACACGTTTATTGATATGATATTTTCCTAGCACTGATTTTTTCTGTGTCCATAGTTTCTGATGATTTTTATTTCTTCTTTGATTTGCTCTAACAAAATTTTCTTTTTTTTTTTTTGCTTTTTGGGTCACACCCGCAATGCTCAGGGGTTTCTCCTGGCTCTGCACTCAGGAATAATTCCTGGCGGTGCTCGGGGGGACCATATGGGATACCAGGGATCGAACCCGGCCAGCACAAGCCAGCCAGGTGCAAGGCAAATGCCCTACCCGCTGGGCTATCACTCTGGCCCCCCTAACAAAATTTTCATTCAATGGTATTGTTATTCAGTTTCCAAATGTTTGACCTTTCCTAATTTTCTTTTATTTTTAACCTTTACCTTCATGGCATTGTGATCTGAAAATATACTTGAAATTAATTGTATTTTATAAATACTCAAATTGTGCCCCAGCATTGGTCTATACTGAAAAATGTTCTATTTGGAAAAGAATTAATATTCATATTTTGGGATGTGGAGGGTTCTCTAATATATGTCAGTTCAAGTTCTTCAGATTCATTATTTAGGGAATCTTGTTTCTTTGATATTCTTTTTATGTGGGTGGGCCACTCCTGGTGTTAGTTGAGGGATTACTCCTGGCTCTGTATACAAGGATTATTCCTAGCAGTGCTCTGGGGCCATCTGATGTATCTGGGGATTGAATCATTATTTTCTGTAATAAAGAGACAAAAGAGATAGTTCAGCAGGTATGTGTTTGCTGCCTTCCTTGATATTCAGTCTAGTAGATCAGTCCAATGGTAAGAGTGGAGTTACAAAGTTTCCCCTACTTTTGTGCCATTATCAATGTATCTACGCAAGTCTTTAGTAGATGCTGTATAAACATGTTGCTCTCTTACTCTGTAGCACGTATGAGTAAGAGTATGCAATGATTGATCTATTAATTCATTAATCAGTATGTAATGACCATCTCTATAGTTTATTAATTTCTTTCCCTTTAATGCTATTTAGTCTGATAAAGACTAGGTTTCCTGCTTATTTGAGTGTAAAACTTGTTTGTAAAATTTTGTATAATATAAAAATATGTTTAAGGATATAATCCAGCTAGGGTAATGATAAGAGATTACAGTTACATATTTTTTGGCTGCTAATACTATGGTAACAGCTGGACAGCTCTGAGAAACTAATCATAGTTTAGCAATGAAAAAAGCAGGCTACCAAGAGTAGTTATTTTATGAAAACAAAGTCTCATAAACTGGTGGTGTTAGGTTCCTCTAAGTGAATTTCTCAAGTAAGGCCGAAATATAAGACAGATTTGTTGACAACTATTTAAGGGTTAGTCTAAACTACTACCTGGAAGATGATAACAGATATATTTCCTGAAGAGAAAATATGAAGAGTTCTTAGCATGATAAAATTCACGATGAAAGCAGGGATACCATTTTGAAAATATGGGAATAAAGTGTAAGAAACAAAATAATGAGCCCTTCAGCAAGCTTTGAATGTTTATAATGCTTTGAACATCAAGCCAATGAACATTAGATTGCCGACATTCATTACTCCTTGTTAATAAAACGAATGACTCTAGCCCTTCTTAACAATTCTTATTAGTCCAGGAAAAAAACATAGTTATTGATGTTAGTGATAAAACCAAAGACTGATCCTGCTAAATGATTCCTGATTAATTGTCCTGTTTCAAGGTCACCAGGAATTAAAATATAAGATCGTATTTTTGAATCAGTGAGTCAAACATTGCTACTCATATAATAAAACTTCTCTCAAATATTTCAAAATAGGGTAATGAGAGAGAAAAGAGAGAGAGAGAGAGAGAGAGAGAGAGAGAGAGAGAGGGGAAAAGGAAAGTGCCTGCTGTAGGGCAGGCAGGCTGGGGAGTGGGAGGGAATGTGTGGGAAATTGGTGGTGGGAATGGGGCTCTGATGGAGGGAATCAGTGCTGGAACATTGTTTGACTAAAGCCAATCAGAACATCGTTGTAATTGTATATCTCACAGTGTTATAATATTTTTCATTAGGACAGCTGATATAGCTAACTGGTAGAACACAAGACACGTATGTTGAAGCCATATTTATTCTATTTTTAATTATATCACCAGGAGATACACAGAGTTGTTTATTCTGTTCATGAATGGGTTTCAGTCATATAGTGTTCCATCAACCATGACTTCACCAGTGTACGTTTCCACTACCAATGTTCCCAGTTTCCCTCCCACCCCTTGCTCCCAGCCTGCCTCTATGAGGCAGTTACCACTATGAGAAACTTTCCCTCTTTCTTCTCTCTCTCTCTCTCTCTCTCTTACCTTTCCTCTCTCCTGTCTTTTTCTGTCTCTCCTCCCTTCTCTGTCTCCTCCTCCTTTCCTTCTCCTCCCCTCCACCTTCTCCTCCTCCTCCTCCTTCTCCTCCACCTACTCCTCCTGCCTCCTTCTCCTCCTCATTCTTCTTCTTTCTTCTTCTTTGTCTCTCTCATTTATATGCCCTTGCATAGCTAGGTAAAAGAACAGAAAGAAGGAAAAAAAGTATCTGAATTGAGAGGATAGAGATAGAAGATAGATAGATAGATAGATAGATAGATAGATAGATAGATAGATAGGTAGTGATAGATAGATAGATAGATAGATAGATAGATAGATAGATAGATAGATAGATAGATAGATAGATAGATAGATAAGATTGCAGTGAACTGCTGGAAAATAGTGCTTTTGTTAAATAACAAAGTCAAGGAATTAAATTGTTCTTTATTCATTGAAAAGATAGTATAAACACTGAAAAACTAAGCAAATAAATTTTGAAGTAGCCCATAGAGTAGTACAAGAAAATAAAATCAAAACTGATTATACCACACAGTTAAAGCATCCCTGGAAAATCTCATTATGTCAAAGTATAATTTCAAATTTTTATCTTCCTGGCATATTGGAGAGGGCCCATGGAGTCTCTAGAATTACCTAGCCTAAGGATAGAGAGGGAAATCAGAGGCAATGTTGCATTTAAGCAAAGCCATGTAACATTTGATCTTTCTTTTAGCAAAGACATTGCTGAAGAATGACAATATATCTGTATGTCAATTGGGTACCATTATTTGGTCACACTCCTTTCACCTGTACTCTTTAAAGATGTGATTGAAGTCAGTTCTTTTCATTGTTACATCTCCACTTTCCTTTTTATCGAAATAGTTAAATAGTGCTTTTAAATGGGAAGTCTCATAGGAAAGTGCTTTTCAAAAAATTTCACTGAGTGGTTCAAATAGTATATATGCTTACAACGATCTTCAATTGTTATATATGTTCTTTTAGAAGTGTGCCAATATTTCATTAGGGAAATATGTAAAGAATTCTCTTTCTTAGCCTTTGGCAGCCAGCCTTAACTTTCTGAAATTTAATTCTTTTCTTTTCATTTTATTTTAAAAAAATTATGGCATTGCTTTTAGTTGTGGTGTGATGTTTCATAATATCATTATAATATGGGACAATGTTTGGTTTTGTCTTTGTACCATATTAGGGAAGTTCTCAGGACTTACACTTGGCACTGTACTCAGACACCACTTCTGGGAGTACAAGGCCTAACCCAGGTCTACTACATACAAGGCAATCACCTTACTAGCTGTATTATCTCTCCAGCCCCAGGAGGATTTTAGTACTTGTGCTTTAGGACTACAGGAGATTCTGGGGCTTCAACTGTATCGTAGAATTTGTAATTTTGCCCCTGATCAGTTTAAACTGTTGACAAAGTTAAAACTCTGCTTGTTATTACTTAGAAAAGTGAAGTTTTTCCTCTAAATTCTCAAGGTTTTTTTTTTTCATTTTCTATGCTCCTCAGTGGAGCAGAAAAATAAATCAGTTTTTCAAAAATTACAGGTTGATGGAAATGGACTCATGCATCTAAGTCAATAGCACAGCAAATTTTAAAGCTGTGGGTTAAAGGCTAGAGATGAAAATGCTCTGAGATTCTATATTTTGTCACAAACTCTTGACTACTTGGAACTAATTTTTAGGATGTTTCATTATACTAAGCATCTGCATTTTTACAGCTGAATTCTGCATGAGTATTTTGGTACATAAGTTTTGTTTGGCTTTGAGACCACACCCAGCAGTGCTAAGGGGGCTCCTCCACTCTCACTGCTAAGGTGACACTCGCAGTGATTATTGGGACCACACAATCCTCATAGGACCATGTGGTGCCATGGAATGTGAGCAGGCTTCCTGCATGCAACATATGTTCTCATGTCCCTTGAGCTATCTGTTGCACTATAAATAAACATATGTATGCATACATGTTGGGGAAGCCGCGGGGTCCCCTGACAGTGTCAGGACAGAGGTTGTCTCTTCTACCTCCCAGGAGCCGGGAGAAAGATGAAAACTCACGAGTCAGTGCAGTTCCAAAAAATGGCTTTTAATAGTACAAAAGCTCTTCCACAGCAATCCAATATAATGAACAAACTCTAGCTCTGGTCCGAACTTAGACCATACAAAAGAGCCTGAGTCTCCCACCAAAGAGAGAGGTGTCTCACCCAAGCTGAGTCCTACGCAGAAGGAGCAAAAGGCCAAAGAGCAAAGGCCAAAGCCAAAAGCCAAAAGCACTGGGAGCCAAAGCTGAAGGCTGAGGAACCAAAGGCAAAAGGTGAAGGGCCTCAAGTCAGCCCCTTATATACACCAAAGTAATCCAATCGGGAGGTTGTCATGCCAACAAAGAACCTGAAACAGAGTGTAGTGCCACACCCTATTGCAGGTATAAACAAAGGTTACACCAAGGACTAATCCTGAGATTATCTCTTATGTAAAGCACTGGAGAGAGGGCTGATATAAAGTAATACATCTTAACTTCATGAGCTTCATGTAATCTAGATGGTACCCACAAGGTCCTTATTATTATCTGCACCAGTGTGATTCTGAGTATCTTGTTCTCATATACTGAAAGGGTCATACTCGCCTGCTTAGAGCAAACTAGTATGATCCTTCCTATAGTCTTCCTTTAGTCTCAGCATAGCCAGGGTGGTAGTCTCCTGGTAAATTCCTGTCCCACGTTGGGTGCAGTGGGTATAAAGAGGAGCTGTGCCCAATCTAGAAAACATAGAAATCTTAGTAGATGTATAAGTCAGAAGTTATTCAATCAAGGTGACTTCTGTAACTGCACACCCTCTAGCAGTGTTTACATAGAAGAGAGATCTCATTAGAATGAACCTTGGCTTAAATAAGATTAAGCTGGGAGTGAGCAAAACAACAAAACTCCCAGATTAGCTAAACATGTCCTCCAACACATACATATATTTATTTATCATACATCTATCAGTTATTTGTTTATGATATACCACTGTCTCTCCAGAAAATCAACATCAATGACACTTATGTTGTCATTTTGTATATATGTATATATATGAATGAATGGCTTTATATAATATATTATATAATATATAATATATTATATAATATATAATATATAATATATAAATGGCTTTATCATCTTGTTTTAGTTCCATTGAAATGGCTTTATCATCTCTTGGTTGGCTTTATTATATCATCATGTGAGAATGAATGATAATAGTGTGTGTGTGTGTGTGTGTGTGTGTGTGTGTGTGTGTAAGAAGGTGCACCTGACTCTCAGGCCATCAGTCTACTTCTTCCTCTGTGCTCTAGGGATCATCATGCCTAGTGTTGTTCAAGGGACTGGGGTACTTATCTGGTACCCAGAATCAAACTGGAGTTAGCTCATATGAAGGAGAACACAAATACCTTAACCCGTTTACAATTTCTCGCACGCCCACAGACAGGCATGTGAAATCTCAAGCAAGATCAGAATCTTTCTCAGCCCAGTGCCCATAAGACATTAGTAACTAAAGATGAAAATCAATATTAAAGTTTAGAATAATATGTCCACACTGCCATATTGTCATGTTTTGTTTATTTTCAAAAGTTACTGATCAATTCAAAGCGTATATTTTTCCTGCAAGATAACAAACTTAAACTGACAGCCTCAGACCAAATCCAGAATCCTAAGATGGTATGTCACAGCACGTATTGTGTTTATGTCTTTGCTTCGTGTAAGTGCGCCCTTGCAGTTTATACACAGCACAGCTTCTCAGCATCTGCGTTATTTCAGCAGTCTTTTTTCTTTCCTTTGCAGGTCCTAAGAGTACGTTTATTCACTTCATGTTTTCTAAGAAAGCCTTAATTTTGAGATTGAGTTGATATCAATTTATCTGTCAATTGTATGGAATTGCCTTTCATATAGGTGAAAATATTAGTAATTACATATAATTCAAACTAATCAGACATAATACTCAAAGTTCTTCTCTTGGTTATTGTCCAGTTTCAAAACTAACTTCTTTTCTATTTTGAAATGAATACAATTTCATTGGAGATTTGTTGTCATTGGAAAATAATATCAATTCCACACCCACTGTGCAAGAGCCTTGTGCCAAATTTCAAGAATGACAACGATATGTCACATACTGATTTGGGATGGGCTGGTTTATTTTTTTGATCTATGAATAGTCCTATTTTGTGTTCAGTGGGAGACTGTGCCCTACTGTGCTGTACATAAGTAGTAGATAGTCAATGAATCTTTGTTATTTTAGTGAAGCGATAGAGAGTAAGAGACAGGAATGAAAGAGATGATGGACACTGGAGACTAGTTTAAGAATGAATGAAGATATTAGAAGAGATAATGCGGGGAGTATAAGTCTGATTTCTAATTGCTACATGACTTCCTGAGCATGACTGGGTGTAGCCCTATAGGGTCCAGGATAGCCATCATGGACCAGCACCATAGCACTAAAAAACCTACTGTGTTTGGCCAAGATCATAGTAGCGATTTCCCAAGCCACCCCCTGCACCATTTTGGAATGCCCATCCCCCAAAAATTGGATAAACTGATGAGATAGACCTGCAACAGATAAGGGTGACTATATTCTAAGTATGCTTAACTACTCCAAAATATATAGTCATCTGTTCAACTAGATATTGCTCTAAATGGCATTGATATGGTTTTGTTTTCTAAAATTTGGAACCGGTCTCAATGGATAAATTCATCCCATCATGAAGCATTTTTAAATGAAGTCTTCCAATGCAGTAGCTAAGGTATTTTTATTCAGAGAGACAGCTCTCTTATGTGAAAGTTAGAGGACGCACAATAACTTGTATTGAAGTCTATTAATTCTTGGTAACACAAGATACAAGCATAAGGGAATTTTCTTGCTTTTTAAAAAAAATTACACAGCCATGATTTATGAAATTAGTGATAGTTGCATTTTAGGCATACAATATCAGTGCCTCCACCAGAGTTAACTTCCCTCCACCTATGTTTCCAGATTCTCCCATCCCAACTAGCACTCCATAAGAATGATCCTAAGTGCAAAGCCAAAAAGTAAACCATGAGCAGCTCCAAATATCGCAAAACAAGCCAAAAAGTGCTGTTTTGTTGAAGATTTGATTCTTAATAAAATTAATTGTGTTAATGAACAGAAGTAGCTGAAATAGCTTGCTTTATATTCTCTGTAAAGACTACTATGATCAAGATAAAAAATTACCTCAATATTTATCCTTAGTCATTTTAGAAAGGTTACACTAAAGAAAATTTTCTAAATAGAGTCTGAGTAAGATAAAGTGTGAGTCATAGCTTCTTCCATTTAAAAAGTCAAGTCGTTCTCGAAAATTTGTAAAAAGACTTGCCTTTGTGTGAACATCCAGCTTCTTATTCCTAGGGAGAGGGGTTCATTTTTGAGCAGCTTTTATTTTCTGGTCCAGAAAAAAGATCATTATTTGAAAACACTTTAACTTCATAAAATATAATAAAACCAATTGTGAATAACGTTTTTATTCTAAAAAAGCAATATATTTAAAATAGGCAATTTGGAAAGTCCGAAATATAGGCACTACTTGCTGCCAAGGCACTTAGCCATACACACAGCTGACCTGGGTTCAATTCTGGATGCTATATATGCCCTCAGCCCTCCAAAGGCCACTGATAGTGATCCCTGAGTGTAAAGCCAGACCCAGGCACTCGCCAATGTGACCCCCAAACCAAAGTGATGCATTTATTTTATTGATTCAATTTTGGCTTATTTATGAAACAAAACATAGAAAATTTGGAAAATTCTCGCCTAACTCATCTTCTAGAGAGAGTTCTAGTAACATTAGTCATTCTGGGATATGTTAATTTTTACATTTAAATTAAAAGGTCTAGTATTTAAATGTTTGTATCTTTGTCCATGTTTGAAGTTCATGTGTCTGTTGTGTGTGTGGAGTGCCATTTAGAAATTACTTTATTGAAATTGCCTCACCCTGGATCACTACTTGTTCACATTAAAGTGCAGTTGTAGTGTGCTAATAATTGTCGAATGCTAATACCAATCTAGAACTGAGGATTAATATGGCAAAAAGATACATGACAACCTCTTAATGTATGTATTGTAATCTACAATGTGGAAGGGGGAAGGAAAAGAGAAAAAGATAGAAAGGCGGGAAAGAAATAAAGATCCTGCCATGGAGGGAGGCTAGAGGAGAGGAATCGAACATTGGTGGTGGGAAATGGGGGCAGGGCAGAGGAAGGGTCACGCGGAACACTGTACGGCCGAAAGCAAATATGAACATCTTATGAACATCTTTGTAATTGTAGCATATCCCATGGTGGTATAATAAAAGACTTAACCAAAATAAAGTGCATTTTGTGGGCTTCTTACCGGCCTTCTACCTCATTTCCAGAAGTTTCAGGGATGAGAGAATTAAAACCATGTGATCCCTCAGCATCCCTTTTAAAAAGAATATTCACAGCCTTCTTAATTTCTCTCCTTCCAGGGCAAATATCAGTAGATGGATTTGTGCGCTATCTTGGTGGAGAAAGAAAAATGAGCCGTTTCACCTGAGAAACTGATTTGAATGAAGATATGTCTCAGCCCCTTTCTCACTATTTCATTAATTCTCACACAACACCTACCTCCAGGTAAGAATTTTCTGGTTTCTTTCACAACTACAGTGAGTCTCACCAATCTCTCTACTCCCTGTTGTTTATTTATTTATTTACTTATCTGTATTTCTTTCTTCCTGTTGTTTTAGAAGTTGCATTGAACTTCCCCATGAAATGCTTATGGAAATGGGGTTCTATCACCCCATAGGTTTCACTCACCCATAATCAGGCATGTCCCCCAATGAAACTGAATCATCTCTTCACAGCATACCTCAAAGTTATGTTTTCTAAAATAGATGTGTGCATGCTATGTTCAGACCAAGAGACATTTTGTGTAATTGGACATTATTCTTTAAAGGGAACTTCTCTTATTTTATGACCCTAACACTAGGATTCTTCGATCAACAACAAACTTTAAGGCCTT
>JAJIBD010029776.1:0-17004 GCA_021461705.1 Cryptotis parvus
TTGGCTGTCATCTGGAAATTCTCTGCACCTCAACTTGAGATTACTAATTCTTTCTTCAGCAGTTGTTACTCTGCTGGAGACTCCTTCCACTGAGTTTGTCATTTCACCTACCACATTTTTTTTAATATTTTATTATACCACCGTGAGACATACAATTACAAAGGTGTTCATGATTGATTCTTGGTAATACAGTATTCCAGCACCCATTCCTCCACCAGTGCCCCATTTCCACCACCAATGTACCCCCACCCTCCCACCAACCCCAGGCTGCCTCAACAGCAGTTATCCAGTATCCTCTCTTTCTCTCTGTCTCTCTCTCTGACTCTGCATCTCTCTCCCTCTTCTTTTACACATTGTGGCTAGCCCTGCAGATATTTAGAGTTTAAAACTTAAGTCTCTTTGTGTATATTCAATGGTTAGTTTTAATCTGCCATTACCATTTCCCACATTTAGTAAAACACTGGTATCTATTTATATCCTATTAATGAATGCAGTCATTCTATATCTGTCCTTTTCCTTCTGAATAATTTCACTCTGCATGATAGTATCCATGTCCATCCATTTGCAGGTAAATTTCATAATTTTGTCTTTTCTGACAGCCGCATAGTATTCCATAGTGTAGATGAACCACAGTTTCTTTAGCCAGTCCTCTGTTCTCGGGCATTTAGGTTGTTTCCAGATTCTAGCTATAGTGAATAGCGCAGAGATAAATAAAGAAGTACAGATAGTGTTTCTGCTATGTGTTTTTCAGTCTCTCGGGTATATTCCCAGGAGTGCTATTGCAGGATCAAATGGGAGCTCAATATCTAGTTTTTCAGAGGAATGCCCATATTGTTTTCCAAAAGGGCTGGACCAGTCGGCAATCCCACCAACAGTGTATGAGAGTCCCTTTTCCCCCACATCCATGCCAGCAACTGGTTGTTCTTGCTGTTTTTGGATGTGTGCCAGTCTCTGTGGTGTGAGATGGTCCCTCAATGTTGTTTTGATTTACATCTCCCCTGATGATTAAAGATGAAGAGCACTTTTTCATATGCCTTTTGGCCATTCGAATTTCTTCTTTTTTGGAAGCTTCTGTTCATTTCTTCTCCCCATTTTTTGATGGAGTTGGCTGTTTTTTTTTCTTGTGAAGGGCTACCAGTGCCTGATATATCCTGGATATTAACCCCATGTCAGATGGGTGTTGGGTGAATATCCTTTCCCACTCTGTGGATTGTCTTTGTATCTTGGTCACCCGTTTCTTTTTGAGGTGCAAAGCCTTTCAATTTTATAGAATCCCATTTGTTTTTCTTTGCTTCCATTTACTTGTTCAGTGGTGTGTCGTCTTTAAAGATGCTTTTAGTTTTGATGTGGTAGAGCGTTTATCCTATGTTTTCTTCGATGTAACTTATAGATTCATGTCTGATGTTGAGATTTATAATCCATTTTGATCTGACTTTTGTGCATGGCGTTAAAAGGAGGTCTTAAGTTTCTAGGTATTTGATTTTCTGCGGCACAATTGTGAGAGGGATAGTTTCTTTGATGTCCCTTTTCTTCTCTTTCGTTGTTTGCATATAGGAAGGCCATTGACTTTTGGGTATTGATTTTCTACCCTGCCACTCTACTATAGGAATGTATTATTTCTAGGAGCCTCTTGGTAGAGAATTTTGGGTTTTCCAATTTTAATATCATGTCATCTGCAAATAGTGACAACTTGGCTTCTTCCCTTCCTATCCGGATGCCCATTAATGTCTTTTTTCTTCCCTGATTGCTATGGCAAGAACTTCCAATACTATATTGAGTAGAAGGGGTGAGAGTGGGTAGCCTTGTCTTGTACCTGATCTTAAAGGGAAGGCTTTCCGTTTTTCCCCCATTGAGAATAATGTTCGCTGTGGGCTTGTAATAGATGGCCTGGATTATCTTGAGGAAGGTTCCTTCAATCCCCATTTTACGGAGAGCTTTTATCATGAATGGGTGTTGAATCTTATCAAATGCCTTCTCTGCATCTATTGATATGATCAGATGGTTTTTTATTTTTCTTTTTTGTTGATATGATGCATTATGTTGATTGACTTGCGGATGTTGAACCATCCTTGCATTCCCATGATGAATCCGACTTGGTCATGGTGTATAATCTTTTTTGATGACTCTTTGGATTCTATTTGCTAGTGTTTTGTTGAAGATCTTAGCATCTGTATTCATCAGGGATATTGGTCTGTGGTTTTCTTTTTTTTTGTGACATCTCTTTCTGCTTTGGGTATCAGGGTGATATGTGCCACGTAAAAGCTATTTGGAAGTGTTTCTGTTTCTTCAATTTGCCGGAAGAGCTTAAAAAGAATTTGGAGTTGGTGCTCTTTAAAGGTTTCTGTAGAATTCATTGGTGAATCCATCTGGACCTGGGCTTTTGTGTTTGGGGAAACTTTTGATTACCGATTCCATCTCCTCGATGGAGATAGGTTTGTTGAGGTATTCCAAATCTTCTTGTTGCAGACTTGGGAGGCTATAGTTATTCAGGAATTTGTCACATTTCTTCTAGGTTCTCTTGTTTCGTGGCATACAGGCTCTCATACTAATCTCTGATGATCTTTTGAATTTCTTTGGTTTCTGTTGTGTTGTCCCCATTTTCATTTTCGATTCTATTTATTTGGGTTCTCTCTTTTCCTTTTCTTAAAGTCTTGCAAGTGGTTTGTCAATCTTGTTTCTTTTTTACAAAGAACCAGCTTTTTGGTTTCGTTGATCTTCTGGATTGTTTTTTTGACATTCCATCTCATTGATTTCTTCTCTAAGTTTTATTATTTCTTTCTTTCTGCTTGGGTTGGGCTCCGTTTGTTGATCACTCTCTAAGATCTTAAGTTGTGAGGTCAGACTCTTTGTGATGGCCTTTTCTTCTTTTTCTGATGAATGCTTGAAGAGCTATGAACTTGCCTCTAAAACTGCTTTTGCTGTTTCCCACAAGTTCTGGTGATTCGTGTTTTCAGTCTCAGTTTGTTTCCAGGAATCTTTGGATTTCCTCTTTGATTTCTTTTATGACTTGCTGGTTGTTCAGCAGTGAGCTGTTTAGTTTCCAGGTACTTGGTATTGGTATCCACTTTTGTGTACAATTATCTTCTATTTTCAGTGCATCATGGTCTGAAAAAATAGTTGGCACTATTTCTATCTTCATAAATTATGCAAGTATGATTTATGGCTCAGCATGTAATCTATTTTTGGAGTATGTTCCATGTTCACTGGAGAAGAAAGTGTATTCAGCTTTTTTGGGGGATGAAATGCCCTGTATATGACTACCAGCTCTCATTCTTCCATCTCTCTTCTTTTAGGGCCAGTATTTTTATTGGTATGTTTCAATCTTGTTGATCTACCCAGGGTTGATAGAGCAGTGTTCATCTCCAACTACAATTGTGTTGCTGTCAATGTCTTCTTTGAAGTCTATTAGTAGTTGTTTTTGTTATTTTGCTGGCCCCTCATTGGGTGCATATATGTTTAATAAGCGTGATTTCTTCCTGATATATGCATCCCTTGACTATTAACAAGTGACCTTCACTGTCCCTTCTGACCTTCTTTAGCCTGAAGTCTATGTTGTCGGATACCAGTATGACTACCCCAGCCCTTTTGGATGGGTTGTTTGAGTGAAGGATTGTTGTCCAGCCTTTTATTTTGAGCCTGTCTTTGCTCCGATTGTTCAGGTGTGTTTCTTGAAGGCAGCAGAATGTCGGATTCAATTTTTTGGTCCATTTTGCCACTCTGTATCTCTTAACTGGTACATTTAGACCATTGACATTGAGAGAGATTATTGTCATGGGATTTTGTGCCATCTTTCTGTATAGGTTGGTTGTTCTTTTGGGTTATGTCTCGTCTTATAGTAGATCTTTCAGTCCTTTTTAAGATTGGTTTTTGATTTTACAAAGGTCCCAAGCTGTTGTTTATCCAATAAGTTGTATATCTCTCCTTCAAATATGAGTGAGAGTTTAACTGGATAAAGAATTCTTGCTGAGGCATTCATTTCATTAAGTTTATTTACTATATCCCACCACTGCCTTTGGGCTTGAAGGGTGTCTTCTGAGAAGTCTGCTGAAAGTCCAACGGATGCTCCTTTGTATACAATTTCCTTCTTTGATCTTGCTGCCTGAATAATTATGTCTCTGTCTATGGCATTCATTACTTTGACTAGGATGTGTCTTGGGGTCTTTCTATTAGGGTCTCTTGTTGCTGGTACATGTTGGGCTTCTTGGATCTGCATGCCTTCGTCCTTTACCTCGGGGAACTTTTCAGCCAGGACGTTTTTTAACTGTTTTAATTTCCTTGGGTTACTTTCCTGTCCCTCTGGGACTCCGATAATTCCTATGTTGTTCCGCCTGGCTTCATCCCATTGTTCTCTGTTTCGTTGCTGATCCAATTTCCTGTCTTTTTTTCATCTTATAGTTCTCTGAGTGCTTTCTGCAGCTCATCTTCAGTCTCACTGATTCTTTCTTCCGTTGCTGTCATCCTACTGTTGAGAGCCCCTATTGTGTTTTTTCATCTACTGAGTTTTTAAGCAATGATATTTCTATTTGCATGGTTCTCATTTCTGCTCTCATTTCCTCCGGTAATTTATTGACTGCCTTTTCAACTGCTTCATTTATGTTCTCCTGTATTTTATTGGACATCTGCTCCATTTTTTCGTTGAGCTCCTTAAGCATCCTACCAATTTCTCCTCTAAATTCATTGTCAGGGAGGTCATGCACATCTGCATTCTTTTTTTGAGTCTTCAGGGGATAATTTCTTCATCTGTTCTTTGAACTGGGGATCTGCGTTGTTTCCCCCCATGGTGTTGTGGTGTTCAGGGATAGATTCCTCTAGTGTACTGCTTCTTTTTTCTTGAGGGTATTACCCTTCCCTTGGTGTTGAATTTCCTAGTATTTGTATAAATAAGTGGCCGCGTGATTGGCCGCCCGCCCGGCCAGCCCGGACACCCCAGGGATAATACCTGAGTGGTGAGAGTTCAAAATGTCCGTTTACTTCCGCTTCCGCTCGGACTACTGGGGGTTGTATTTCCACCTTCTGCCGAGGAGTATAGCCTGACAGGGATGCTAAAATAACAGGCAATCCTGGGGTCTAGGCTGATGGGGAAACTAAAGTAATTGGCAATTAGGCCTGGTAGATTTTTTTTCTGCTTGCAACTGAAGAAGGAAGCAACAGTTTGCCCTTGGTACCTTTCATGTATTGATGAGATGCATTTTATTCTCAAAGTCCTATACCAGAGTTCCCAGTGATTTCCAGGAACGTAAAACTCTGTCCTAGACACTGACAGTGAGACAAGACTAAGGGTCCAAAAACCCAGAAAGATTTAGAACAGCTGGACATAGGTGTACTTTTCTGGCATATTTTCTAAGCATTTCCAACTGATAAGGGATGCCAGGGAGCCCTTCAACGACAAAAGTCCCATTTAACTTAGTCCTATACTAAGTTCTTCCCCATTGGGGCTTCATTTCTCTCTCCTATTTTTGAATAAAGCCCTTCCTCTTTTCAACTATGAGTCTGATATCTTTATTATACAATATTTTCATTCTTGAAAGAAAATATTGAAGAGCCTGTGACTTCGTGAACAAACACAGACACCTGCCACCAATGCTTCTGCCTTACTACATCAAGCTCGAAGCCAGGAATAGTCCTTAGCACCACTGGTGTGTCTTTCTTTAAAAAATTTAATATGTGTGAGGACCTATCACTACATTATAAATGAAACAATAGATAAATTTCTCAGAGGAGAAGAGAAAAAGTGCTTACATAGAGGCAGGCTGGGGGAGGGAGGAGGGGAAACGGAGACAATGTGGTGGGAACTGTGTAGTGGTAGAGGAATGGGTGCTAGAATATTGTATGACTGAGACCCAATCAAACAAGTGTGTAATTGTATATCTCACAGTGGTGTATTCAAATTTAAATATTAAACTTAAAAACCTAAGTCACCTCTGTACAAATTGAAAAAAAATAAATCTTCATAGGAAACTTATGAACTAGTATTGTTTTCATATCCTTGACTGCATAATCACTGAATGTCTCATAAACGTTACACAAATCAATTAAAAATTATTCATTATACAAAGTGCAAAAAGTAGAAACAAACAGGAAAAATAAAATTTTATGAAGACAAAAACCTCTCTGACTCTGTGTATACCAATATTAGAATTAAGTAACATGAAATAATATCACTGGAAATTATATTTTTTCACTCCTGTGTATAAGATTTTTTTTTAAAAAATTCAGAAACAAACAAAACCTTTTATATTATCCTTACCAAGTGATAATTACCTATAGGTAGGTGGATGAAACAAAGGGTACATTGTTTGCAAAGTTAATATAGTATGGGACAAAAAACTAGATTTTTGATGGAGATTATCATGTAATATATGCAAGTGTCAAATTGTGGAATTATGGTACTCTCCCACTATAAGCTCAACAATGTTATAAACCAAATCTTCTTTATTTAAACAAGTATATTTATGTGTTTCATTTTCAAAAGTTTAAAGCAGTTTGCCCACTATCAAACCTTGTTTTTAATTGAGGTAAAACTATTTATCAGTTTTAAAGAAACAATCTGAAAAGTGGTAATGGAGGGGGAAAGTTTTAGCTAAAGTTTTAATTAATAAAATAGAATGTTAACTGACATCAAACATTTTATCCATGCTAACTAATAACATTGTGATGAAAGATTTGAACGAGAGTCTCCCTTCGTAGCCTCCCACCACTTTTTTCACACCTTTCCTCAAGTGTGCAAAAAATAAAAATTTAAAAAATAAGTTAATGCTCAGAGACAACTTTAAAGCAAAGAAATGCCAATCAAGTCACCAAAATCAACACAACTCCTTGAGATTGACCAAAGGCTACAAAAGGGAGTGATACTGAAATTGTCCCATAATGGAGAGGTGTATTGCTTAGATTGTATACAATTCTAAACTTTTCAACAAATATCTTGGTGACAATTGAGAATCAGAAAATTTATTCTGTGTCTCTTTTCTGAAAATATCTTTAAAAAGATATGATTCTGTTCAAAACAGAACAATTAACTGTTAAAATTTACTCAGTGGCATATGTATTAGCATCAGTTATTCAATTTTGTATTACTTAAAACACACCAACTTAGGGAGATTGTGTGGCAATGGGAAACAAAAAACAAAGCTTTTCCTCAAAATATATGTGGTATATCATATTCACCAAGAATGAGTGTGTTTCTGTGTGTGTTTGTGTGTGTGTGTGTGTGTGTGGTTTGTGTGGGTGATGGACTTGATTTACAAGTTTTTTTTTGTTTTGATTTTTCATTCTTATCAGTTTACCATGAGATACACAGAAACAAAGTTGTTCATAACTGTGTTTTGATAGTGTTCCAGCACCCATCCCTTCACCAATGTACAATTCCAACACATAATATCCCCAATGCCTGTGCCTCTTCCCAACCAACCCACCTCTTTGAAGACAATATTCCTCTGTCTCACTCTTGTTCTCTTATGGGCATTATGGTTTACAATACAGATACTAAAAGGTGAGTATCGTATATCCTTTGGCCATCCAGTTCCTGACAGTGATCATTTACAGCTATTGTTGTCATAGTTGTTCCTTCATTGTTCTAGGTGCAACCCCGCCTCCATACCCACCCACCCACCAACATCTATTCATCTATAGTCCTATTGCTTTATCTTTGTTTCCACTTGCTTTGTTTGTTGTTTCATCTTTGAAGATGCCTTTAGCTTCAATGTCATGGATGGATTTGCCTATGCTTTCTTTTTCCTACCTTCTGCATTCATTTTGATTTTGAGGTCTTTAATCCATTTTGATATAACCTTAGTGAATGGTATTAGAGGTCTGAGATCATCTTTTTTTCCATGTAGTTGCCCAGTTTCCCAGTCCATTTGTTAAAGAGGCTTTGGTTGCGCAACTTCATATTTCTTGCTCCTTCATCAAAAAGAGTGGTCTATTTCTTTGACAAATATCATGGTATTTTTATAGGAACTTCACTGAATGGTATATTGCTTGGGAAATACTGCCATTTTGACAGTGTTATTTCTCCCATCCATGAGCAGGATATGTTTGTCCATTTCCTTGTGTCTTCTGTTATTTCTTTCAACCTTTGGTAATCATATTTGTGTAGGTTCTTACTTCCCTTAGCTAAGTTTACTCTGCGGTACTTGATTTCCTGAGACACAATTGTGAATGAGATATTTTTTATATCACTATCGCTTTCTTGTCTGTCATCATTACATATAGGAAAATGCTGTGCTTTTGGGAATTGATTTTGTAACTTGTCACTCTACAATCTATTGTCTGTAACTGCTTTTTGGTAGGATTTTAGGATTCATTTAGAATCATATTCTGCAAATAATATGTTCTTTGGGTTAGAGTTTTTATCGATAGAAGATGCTGAATGTTTTCAAATGCTTTCTCTGCATGTATTGATATGATCATATGTCTTTTGTACTTTCGTTTAATGATATTGTGGATTATGTTCATGCCCTTGCAAACGTTAAACTATCCTTGCATCCCTGGGGTAAATACCATTTATCATGGTATATGATATATTTGCTGAGTCATTGGATTATATTTGCTGGGGCTTTATTGAGAATCATTGCATCTGTGTTCATCAGAGATATCAGTCTGTATTTTCCTATTTCTGTTGTCTCTGTCTGATTTTGGTATTAAGGTGGTTTGCTGTAAAGAAACTGGGAGTGTTGGTTTGGGCAATTTCCTCAATAATATGAAAAGTATTAGCAGTAGTACCATTTAAAGGTTTGAAAGAAGTCACTTTGAATCCATCTTGTCTGACTTTTGTTTTTGAGAAAACTTTTGATTATCTTTTAATTTCCTCTATAGTTTTAGATCTGTTCAGGTATTCCATGTCTTCTTGGTTCAGGTAGCCTTCAGGTAGCCTTGGGAGGTTATATGAATCCAGAATTGTATCCATTTCTCCTAGGTTATCGTTTCATGGCATACGGATTCACAAAATAATTTCTGATGATCTTGTGAATTTCTTGGTTTCTTTTGTGATGTACCCCTTTTTATTACTGACTCTTTTTTATTAGGGTTTTTTCTCTCTCTTTTTTGTGACCTGCTAGTGATTTATGCGACTTGCTTATTCTTTTTTCAAAGAACCAGTTTTCAGTATTAATGGTAATTTGGATTGCTTTCTGAGCTTCCAGTTCATTAATTCATCTACTTCTTTTGTTATATAATCATATATTATAAATAAGTTTTATTTCCTTCCTTCAGGGCTCCTTTTGTTTGACCTTTTCCTAGGATATAATCTGTGAACTCAAGCTGTTTATGTGGGTCCTTTCTTCCTGATGAACCCTCGTTTAACTATCAAATTTCCTCTTAACACTGCTTTTCCTGTGTCCACAAGTTCCGGTAGCACTCTGGATGTCCCCTTTTAAACAGTAATTGTAAATAACACTCACATGCATTGTAAGATTCAAAATTGCTTATTATAAATAAAAAAGACCCACACATCGATCTGATTCAACACCTTTCATTCTTCCCTATCAAGTATGTCCCTTTGAACTTACTAAAATTCTGTTAACCTAATTAGGGCAATGCCTTCACATTCCTTTCCTCTGCATAACGCCTCCAAGGATAGCATTGTTTTCTGTTCCTATTCTTCCTATATTATCTTCTCTGGTGAATGCATGTGCAATACTCACATACACTGACAATTCTCACTTGAATCACTTGTCTTCCCGTTTATCATCTATTAGATGGAGTGTGCACTACTTACATCTCCATACTTCCTGTCACATATTAGTATAGCCCATGGGCATCTGCTCACTCAAGGAACATAAAGAGCCTCAAACCATAACATAGGTCACGGGAATGAGGCCTATAATAATTGTTACTGGTATTTGGCATATCAAATACGACACGGGTAGCTTGCTGGCTCTGCAATGTGGGTGGGATACTCTTGGAGTCACCTCCAATATCGAAGCATTTATTGATGAACTGTGCGTCCGCAGGATCACCTCTTCTGGGTGGAGCTCTGATGAGTGGGGAGTCCGAATGTGGAAAATGGAGGCCCTCATGGTGTGGGGGTTCCTCTGGCTGCTTGTGAGGCTCTGCTGGGGTGGCAGGCCAGAACTAGAACCCTCCTCCCTCCCACGTTCTACGTGATAAGCTGGGCATAAGGGAGAGCCAGTAGCAGCACTGCCCCTTGTATGAGAGTCTCTGGATCAGCATACCTGGGCTTATATTTCTATCTCTAATTTTTCAGATGTTATTTAATATTCAGTACTTAGTTGTTTACATTTGTTGTCTCAATGAAGACTATTTTTCAGAGTTCAGTTTTTTTTTTAAATTTAAACATTTTTTTATTATGCCACAGTAGATACAAAGCTCTTCATGATTGGAGTTCAGTCATACAGTGGCCTAGCACCCGTCTCTTCACCTGAACACCCACCTCAACACCAAGGGTCAACGTTTTCCTCCACCCCTCACCAATCTGGCGCTATGGCAGACACTTTTCATCTTTCTTCTCCACCTACTCCTCCTCCTCCTTTTTCTTTCTCTCTCTCCCTTCTCTTAAACATTGTGGTTGCAACATACATTCATGGGTTATTTATGTACGTTTGCCTATGTTCAATGATTAGTTCTAGTCTGGCATTATATCCATTTCTACCAATTATTAGAACAGTAGTCCCATGTCCAGCTTACCTAATCTTGACCCTACACATTTTCGGTTGATTCTGAACAATGATAAGACCTTCTGGTCCCTGTTCTGCTTGACCTTTGATATCAATCTCATACTAAACACAGAGCAGAAAAGTGATTTGCACTTTTATATTCAAAGAAGCACTACCCACAATATTCCGATTATGGAACCAACCCTTGTGCACAAGAACAGACAACTGGATAAAGAAAGAATAGCACATCCATACTATGGAGCACTATGCAGCTGTTAGGGAAAAATGAAGTCACGAAATTTGCAAACAAGTGGAGAAACATAGAAAGTATCATCTGCAGTGAAATTAGTCTGAAGGAAAAGGAAAGATTTAAAATGAATGCACTAATTTGTAGGATTCAAACTCTTTTTTATGTGCGGGAGGGACGGTCATACCTGAGTCTGTGCCAAGGGATCACTCCTGTGGGATCTGAGAATTGTCTGTGCTGCTTTTTACTTGGGTTTTTATTGAGTGATTATGGGTTACAGGCCTTTCATGATCAATTTTCAGGCATACCATTTTCCAACACCAATCCTATCACCCCGTGCCCAAGTGCCACCCACCAATGTACCCAGTTTCCGCCTATGTTTGCTCCGTAGCTGCTATACTATATCTGACTGAATATTCCACGATCACGATCTATCCGTTCGTCATCTATTTGCTAGTGCGGGCACTAGTAATATCTCCATATGTCCTGTCTCATGCCAGTAGAGCCAAGGGCATCGGCTTGCTATAGGAACAAACCATTATATTAGGTCATGGGAATATAATTAGCCTCAAACCATTATATTAGGTCATGGGAATGACCTAATATAATTGTTACTGGAATTTGGCATATCAAATACAACACAAGCAGCCTAACCAGGCTTGCCGAAGTGGAAGGCAAACTCTTTTAAACACCTCCAAATAAAGCATTTATTGATGAACTGCTCAGCAGCTTGCGGCCTTGAGCCCGACTGTGATGGGCTGGTCTGCTGGATGGAGTTCTGACGAGAGGGAAGTCCAAATGTGGAAAATGGCAGCGCCGTGGAGTGGGGGTCGTCTGGCTTGTTGTGAGGCTCTGCTGGGGTGGTGGGCCAGGGCGAGAACCCATCATGCCTCCCGACTGCCTCATGGGCACAGGGCACATGGGCTGGGCACAGGGAGAGCAAGGAACAGCTCTGCCCCATGTCTGAGAGTCTCTGGACCAGCATACCTGTGCTGGATTGAGGAAAAAAACTGCTGCAGGGTGGGTGTCCATGATCCAGGCTGTGATGGGCTGGTCTGCTGTGTGGAGTTCTGACGAGAGGGAAGTCCAAATGTGGAAAATGGCGGTGCCCGTGGAGTGGGGGGTTGTCTGGCTTGTTGTGAGGCTCTGCCGGGGTGGTGGGCCAGGGCTAGAACCCGCCATGCCTCCGACTGCCTCATGAAAGGCTGGGCACAGGGAGAGCAAGGAACAGCTCTGCCCCATGTTTGAGAGTCTCTGGACCAGCATACCTGGGCCGGATTGAGGAAAAAAGACTGCTGCAGGGTGGGTGTCAATTTAATCTCCAAAAATAGATAACTCTCATAAGCAAAGTTTACGAAAACTTGCATCGCATTAAATGGGTCATTTAGGTGATGTCATTTATGTGATGTATCAGTTATGTGATTATGATGTCATTTTGTCATTTTGCAACTGTCCCCATAATGAATCCAGAACAAGAAAATATTTTTCTCCCAAATAATATCCCTTACCCTCTGCCATAAATTCATTAAAATCTGTACGTATATATACATATATACATGTACACAACATTTATACATATGGTATGCATGTGATCACGATCTTCCCGTTGATCATCTATTTGCTAGTGTGGGCACAGTAATATCTCCATATGTCCTGTCTCATGCCAGTATAGCCAGGGCATGGTTTGCTACAGGAACATAATGAGCCTCAAACGATTATATTAGGTCATGGGAATGACCTAATATAATTGTTACTGGAATTTGGCATATAAATACAACCACGGAAGCTTGCCAGGCTTGCTGAGCGGGAGGCAAACTCTTTATAGGTATGCATGTGTACCCTATATATTCACACACATAAACACATATATTTTTTCAATTTTAATATTTAGGTATGTAAACTCTGAACTGTATCAATTTTCTTCTTTTACTGGTATATTCAAATGAAAAGTGTTTGAGACATAAATAACCTGTCATAAGACATTTGTCCAAAAAATGAATCAAGTTCAATAGGGTTTTATTAAAGTTACAGTCTTACCTCAAATGTGACTTATATTTGTAGTGTATAAAATAGCTTTAAATCAGATTATCTATAAAGGAATAAGGGGATGAGAAATGCCAGTTAGAAGAAAGAACTTTAGGTTAAAAAGGGTTATGTGTATAAATGTTACTCATCTAGAAATATTCCTGAAGCAGTGGTTCCTGCTCATCCTGAAGACACCTTTTCTTCCACAAAAAGTTTTGGTATTTCATTACTCAAGAAATTTTCAGAGTTGCATTTATTTGGAGAATATCCCCTTGTTACTTAAATCATATATAATAGAGGTAATTTCTACATTTGTCATTTTAAATACTTCCCCAAATATCACATCCTACTGATGAGACAAGTCAAACACATGGAGTAATTGTGTCTGCCTGTCATCGATTAATGGAGATACATTTTCTAACGTTTATAAAATTCTTGAATAGTTTCTATTCAGGATAAACAGAATCCTCTCAGACTCTGTTTCAGTTTTGCATTCAGCACTCAATAAAACTAATTTTTCAAATAAAAAAGTGAACTTTTACCTCATAATTTTATTGCTTATTAAATGCCTACACATAAGAGTCCAGACCCTTTGCCTCCATGAGCAGCTGGTTCTGGGGCCTCTGGGCCTCAGGGGAGCGCAGGATTTCAGGTTGGGAAGGGACCAGGCGGTTCTCCCAGGGTCTGCTAGTTTCTGCTCCAGATCCTCGATTTGCTTCTGGATATTCTCCAGCTCTAGCTGGCCCAGTACTGCCCCTCATCCAGTATCTCTGGTTCTTGTGTATTTCTGAATAGATGTCTTTCGGTTGGAGCAGATTCTCTTGTCGATTTCCTGCTCAAGGGCTTGGTTCAACAGCCTCTGTTGGATCTGGGCGAGAGCGGGCGGACTGAAGGCGAGTCGAGTTAGCATTAATCTTGTTTCCAGGTCCCAAGATTTTTGATTTTCTTCCTGCATCTCCTGCAGGAGCTTGAAGCGTTGGGCCCGGGCTCGTCTTCCTTAGTGGTTTCTGGATCTCCTTGTCCGCGTCTTTCTTCCTTGCCCTTAAGGTGGTCTTGTTGAACTGAAGAGTGCTTTCTCTTCTTTGATCCATTTTCTTCCCAGGGCAGGCGCCTTGGGAGGTACAGGAGTCGGGCTCGGGCTCTTGAGGCTTTTTCCCTTGTCAGGAGTCAGCGGTGCGTGTAGCTGGCTGAAGGGCAGATGCAGCTTCTTGCACTGGTGTTCCATCGCTACGAGTCACATGGGCCTTTCGAAGTGAGCCAGGACATCGCTGTCAAATATATTAGCTCTGTCCATACACATAGGGTGATAGGAAGCATGGCCTTTTCTGAGATAAGTCTCAGAAATTGAAACATCACTGTCGCACAATCCCAAATTTCCTGAAGGGTGGGGGGGAGCGCCCTGCAGGGCCTCCATGGCTGTGCAGGGCTCAGCCACTCCTTAGGAGTGTCAAGCTAAGCCTTGGGGCCACTGAGAACTCAGTGACCAAACAATAGGTGTCCTGGCAACATGCAAATCTGTCGGTTGGGGGAGGGGAGCTCTGCCATGTTCTCAGTGGAGGTCTTGATTGGTGTGGAGGTGAAAGTAGCTGGGCCCATGATAGTACAGCTGGTAGGACACTGGACCCAAGTAGGGTTCACCAGGGTTTGACTCCCCAGGAGTAATTCCTGAGCACAGAGGCAGGAGGAAGGCCTAAGTACTACTTGCTGTGGCCCCCAAACTAAATATAAAATGAAAACTGTAGAAACTTGTACCTGACTTAGGGCAGGTGGATTAGACTGACTGACCAGCTGGGATTGTTGACACACTCTACCACATCTGCATCAAAGTCATGTTGTGAAGTCTTTTAAGCACTGAAGAGACCCATTAATATAAACAGTAGTGCAAAAATATTCCAGATAGCTTAGTATAAGAAGGTGAAGATTTTAAGCCAACTGTGACTTTGTTGGAAGAAGACATTTTAGCACTCTGAGTAAGCCATTTGTTCTTGTGAAAACTCACCAATCAAGGGAGATGAAACAATAGTTAACGCTTTTAAAGTAACTCTTATTTTAAATATGGTTTCTCAATCGAAGTAATTCATCTAAAGTCTCAAAGATTGTTTGGCATCTAACTTCTTTGTGGTTTTGAAAGACTTTGTGTATTTAAAAGAGTATATATTTCTTAATAAAAGTATTTGTTCTGCATTGGAGAACTGTTGAAGTAGGGCAGAGAATTTAAATGGAATAAAGTATAGTGAACACAATGCTAACATCCTCCTTAGATATATAATAATGATCTAATTCAAGGTTTAGATATCCTGTATGTAAATAAATTCATGCGAGCCCATATTTCTACTTAAGGATATTGATTACAGTATGATCTATTAAACTAATATTTTGACCGCAACGTATGTATGCAACATAGAATGGGTTTTAGGATTTGGAGATTGGCAATGTCTGCTCATGTTGGACTTACTGTCGCTCAGTTCTAGTCTAGTGCTGCTACTTCATCCTTTTAACTCTTATTGTCAAACTACCCTCTCTTAGCTACCTCCACCTCACACACTACATGTGGTTGATTCCAACCACTTATTTTATCCATTGACCCCGGTTTTCCTTTGCTTGAATATTAGACTACACAATTATTTTTATATCACACAAATGAAAGCAGTCTCTCTATCTGTCCTGTGCCTTCTGACTAATTTCCTCTCAACATGATACTTCCATGTCCATCTACTTCTAGTCAAATATCATGAACTCATTTTTACTAAACCAAAAATTGTATTCCATTGTAGAGCTATACCATCATTTCTCTTTATTCAGTCTCTTCTTGGCTGCTCTGGGGGATTGTTTCCATATTCTGACTTCTTGAGTAGTTCTGTGTGAAGAATTTCAGATAGTGTTTTTTTCTTTGTGTTTCTGGGCCCTGACTATGTTATATTATATAAAACATTACATTATATAATGTGTAAAATTAGTTTACAAAATTATATAGAGTTATATATCATATAACAAATATATATTATATATATTTAGTACATATAACCAGAAGTGGCTTGCTGGGCCAATGAGCTCAATTTGTAGTTTTTGAAGGATCATACTTATTGTTTTCCAAGAAGATTCTCCCTGCATCTCTGACCAGTAATACCAAAAGTATGTCCCTTCTCCCGGATTCAGCCTTACTAAATTCTTGTTGTGCTTGGTTTTATTTTTTTTTCCATGTTTGTCAGTCTCTATAATGGAAAAGATATTTAATATTGTTTGGTTTGCAACTCCCTGATGATTAGTGATGAAGAACACTTTAACTATGCCTTTCAGCCATTTGTATTTTTTTGAGGAATTTTTTTCATTTCTTTCTCCATTTTAATGGGCTTTTTTCCTTGTAAAGATCTACCAGTGCCTTATATATCTTGGATATTGACCCTTATCAGATGGCTATTGGGAAAATACGCTTTCACAATCTGTGGGTTAGCTTTTCTATTGGTCACATTTCTTTTGACGTGTCAGTTTCTAGTTCCATGAGTCCTATTTGTTTATCTTGGACTACCACTTGTTTGGTCAGTGGTGTTTCATCTCGAAGATGCCTAAAGTACTTTCTATGTGCTTTTTATAACAAATAAACAAAAATAGTATCTAGTATAATTTCTTGTCCAAGAAATGATCTGAATTTGCATGCTTTTTCAACATATCACTGGCTCTCATCCCAATGTCTAGTGTACTATAATTCATGAAATATTTGAACAATCAGTAAATTGAGATATATTTTAATTGAGGTAAACTTTTTACAAGATTATGTTTTAGAATATAATTTTAATCTCTTCAAACTACTCTGAATCCAACTTCCAGTGTCAGCTTCTTTACATCATAGACCGTTGGGGCAACTTTTCCCTTTCACATGCATCTTTCGTTAAACTAATGCTCTCGCCACATTACAAGTAGTGTTTTAATTGGTCTGACCCTTGCTTTGCTTCTCTGTGTCTAACAATGAAGTGATATCATCTCCTAGTTTGAGATCAATCTGGTAGTTGTCTTTCATCCCTGATTTATTCATATATCTGAGATCAGCCTGTAGCACTGTTGGGATAACACTGCTGGGATCTTGGAAAGGTGAATCCCTTAATCATGTTGCCTAGGGGAGTG
>JAJIBD010029785.1:0-10629 GCA_021461705.1 Cryptotis parvus
AGAGCTAGTGGATATATACAGGGCTTTTCATGCCAAAAAGCTGAATACACATTTTTCTCTAGTGCACATGGAACATTCTCCAAGATAGACCACATACTGAGCCACAAAGCATACCTCAACAAAATTAAAAAGATAGAAATTGTGTCAGCTATCTTTTCAGACCATGATGCACTGAAAATGAAAGTTAACCGTACACAGAAACAGGGAGTCAAACCAAACACCTGGAAACTGAACAGCTCACTCCTGAACAACAAATGGGTCATAGAAGAAATCAAACAGGAAATCCAAAGATTTCTGGAAACAATGAAAAATGAAGACACCAACTATAAGAACTTGGGGACACGGCAAAAGCCATGTTAAGAGGGAAGTTTATAGCTCTGCAAGCATACATCAAGAAACAAGAAAGGACCCACATAAATAACCTGACTACACAGCTGAAGACATTAGAAAAAGACCAACAAAAAGGAGCCCCAACCAAGGCAGAAAAAAAGGAAATAATAAAACTTAGAGAGGAAATCAATGAGTTGGAAACCAAAAAAACAATCCAAAAGATTAATGAAACCAAGAGCTGGTTTTTTTGAAACGTTAAGCAAGATTGACAAACCATTGGCAAGACTTGTAAGGACAGGGAAAGAAGAGAACCCAAATAAACAGAATCAGAAATAAAAAGGGTGACATCACAACAGAAACCACAGAAACCCAAAAGATCACCAGAGATTACTTTGAGAGCCAGTATGCCATGAAACATGAGAATCTAGAAGAAATAGATAAATTCCTGAAGTCCTATAACCTCCCACGGCTAAAACAAGAAGACCCCCCAATACCTGAATAAGCCTATCACCATTGAGGAAATAGAAACAGTAATTAAAAAGTCTGCCCAAACACAAAAGCCCAGGTCCAGACGGATTCACTAGTGAACCCTCTACCAAACCTTTAAGGAGGACCTACTGCCAGTCCTTTTCAAGCTCTCCCAGGAAATAGAAGAAACAGAAACACTCCCAAACAGCTTCTATGAGGCACATATCACCCTGATACCCAAAGCAGGGAGAGACAACACAAAGAAAGAAAACTACAGACCAATATCCCTGATGAACACGGATGCTAAGATCTTCAACAAAATACTAGCAAACAGAATCCAAAGACTCATCAAGAAGATTATACATCATGACCAAGTAGGATTCATCCCGGGAATGCAAGGATGGTTCAACATTCGCAAGTCAATCAACATAATACATCATATCAATAAAAGAAAAAATAAAAACCATATGATCCTATCAATAGACGCAGAGAAAGCATTTGATAAGATCCGTTCATGATTAACACCCTCCAGAATATGGGAATTGAAGGGACTTTCCTCAAGATAGTTACAGCCATCTACCAAAAGCCCACAGCGAGCATCATTCTCAATGGGGAAAAGTTGAAAGCCTTCCCCTGAGATCAGGGACAAGACAAGGTTGCCCACTCTCACCTCTTTTATTCAATATAGTACTGGAAGTACTTGCCATAGCAATCAGAGAGAAGAAAAGGACATCAAGGGCATCCAGATAGGCAAGGAAGAAGTCAAGCTATCATTATTTGCAGATGACATGATATTATACCTAGAGAACCCTAAACTCTCTACGCCAAAAACTCCTAGAAACAATAGATGCATATAGTAGAGTGGCAGGATGCAAAATCAACACCCAAAAGTCGGTGGCCTTCCTATATACAAATAACGAAAGAGAAGAAAGGGATATTAAGGAAACAATTCCATTCACAATTGTGCCACAGAAAATCAAATACCTAGGAATCAACCTACCCAAGTGTGTAAAGGACCTGTACAAAGAAAACTACAAGACACTGCTCCATGAGATAAAAGAGGACACAAGGAAATGGAAACATATTCCCTGCTCATGGATGGGGAGAATCAACATTGTCAAAATGGTAATACTCCCTAGAGCTCTGTACAGATTCAATGCAGTCCCTATAAGGATACCCATGACATTCTTCAAAGAAATTGACCAAACGCTCCCTGAAATTTATATGGAACAATAAACCCCCAAGGATAGCTAAAGCAATCCTCGGGAAAAAGAAGATGGGAGGCATCACCTTTCCCAACCTCAAACTGTACTACAAGGCAGTAGTAATTAAAACAGCATGGTATTGGAATAAAAACAGACCTGTGGACCTATAGAATAGAATTGAGTATACTGACACCCAAACCTCAAACATATGATCATTTATTTTTTTATTTTTTTAATTTTTTTTATTATACCACCGTGAAACATACAATTACAAAGGTGTTCATAATTGGTTCTTGGTAATACAGTATTCCAGCACTCATCCCTCCACCAGTGCCCCATTTCCACCACCAATGTACCCCCTCCCCTCCCCTCCCCCACCCGCCTTAATAGCAGGTACCCCAGTTTCCTCTCTTTCTCTCTCTCTCTCTCTCTCTGTCTCTGCATCTCTCTCCCTCTTATTTTACACATTGTGGCTAGCCCTGCAGATATTTAGAGTTTATCACTTAAGTCTCTTTGTGTATATTCAGTGATGAGTTTTAATCTGCCATTACCATTTCCCCATATTTAGTAAAACACTGGTATCTATATCCTATTAATGAATGTAGTCATTCTATATCTGTCCTTTTCCTTCTGACTAATTTCACTCAGCATGATAGACTCCATGTCCATCCATTTGCAGGTAAATTTCATAATTTCATCCTTTCTGACAGCCGCATAGTATTCCATCGTGTAGATGAACCACAGTTTCTTTAGCCAGTCCTCTGTTCTCGGGCATTTAGGTTGTTTCCAGATTCTAGCTATAGTGAATAGCGCAGAGATGAATAAAGAAGTACAGATAGTGTTTCTGCTCTGTGTTTTTCGGTCTCTAGGGTATATTCCCAGGAGTGCTATTGCTGGATCAAATGGGAGCTCAATATCTAGCTTTTGGGAGGAATGCCCATATTGTTTTCCAAAAGGGCTGGACCAGTCGGCACTCCCACCAGCAGTGGATGAGAGTCCTTTTTTCCCCACATCCACGCCAGCACCAGTTGTTCTTGCTGTTTTGGATGTGTGCCAGTCTCTGTGGGGGTGAGATGGTACCTCATTGTTGTTTTGATTTGTATCTCCCTGATGATTAAAGATGAAGAGCACTTTTTCATATGCCTTTTGGCCATTCAAATTTCTTCTTTTTTGGAAGCTTCTGTTCATTTTTTTCCCCCCATTTTTTGATGGGGTTGGCTGTTTTTTTCTTGTGGAGTGCTACCAGTGCCTGATATATCCTGGATATTAACCCCTTGTCAGATGGGTATTGGGTGAATATCCTTTCCCCACTCTGTGTATTGTCTTTGTATCTTGGTCACCGTTTCTTTTTGAGGTGCAGAAGCTTTTATAATCCCATATTGTTTATCAATAGCTTCCATTTGCTTCGCTTAAGCAGTGTATCGTCTTTTAAAGATAGCTTTCTATGTCATAGAGCCGTTTCTCCTATGTTTTCTTCGATGTACCTTATAGATTCATGTCTGATATCGAGATCTAGAATCACATTTTGATCAGCTTTTGGTATTGGGATAGAAACAGACCTGTGGACCTTTGGCATAGAGCTGCCCAGTATCCTGCACCCAGCACCCTCAAGCACATGATCATTTAATCTTTGATAAAGGAGTACAACGAGTACCAAATGGAGTAAGGAAAGCCTCTTCAAAAAGTGGTGTTGGGAAAACTGGGCAGCTACATGTAAAAAAATGAATTTGGACCTCTGTCTAACACCACGCACAAAAATCAGATCAAAATGGATTAAAGATCTCAATATCAGACTTGAATCCATAAAGTGCATTGAAGAAAATATAGGAAATACCCTCCACGACATTGGAAGCAAAAGGCATCTTCAAAGGTGAAACACCACTAACAAAGCAACTAGAAGAAAAGATAAACATATGGGACTACAAGAAACTAAAAAGCTCCTTCGTACCTCAAAAGAAACAGTGACCAAGATACAAAAACAGTCCACAGAATGGGAAAGAATATTCACCCAAAAGTGACCCATCTGAAAAGCGGGCGAAACCAGGAGTCTAACAGGCACTGGTAGAACTCTCTACCCCGAAGTAACCTAACAACCCCACCAAAAATGGAGAGAAAGAACAGAAACTCAGCAAGGAGAACTTCATGGCCTGCATCTCAGGTAGAGTCCCTCTGGGGTGCGCGGCTGGCCGGGCGGGCGCCTGGGGCTGTGGTAGAGCCCCAGGTCTCGGCAGAAGGTGGAACTACAACCCCCAGAAGTCCGAGCGGAACCGGAAGTAAACCGTCATTTTGAACTCTCACCCGGCCTGCCTGCATCTCAGGTAGAGTCCCTGGGGGTTGGCCGGGCGGGCGCCTGGGGCTGTGGTAGAGCCCCAGGTCTCGGCAGAAGGTGGAACTACAACCCCCAGAAGTCCGAGCGGAACCGGAAGTAAACCGTCATTTTGAACTCTCACCCCGCCTGTCTGCATCTCAGGTAGAGTCTCTGGGGTGCGCCACCTATTAATACTAAAACTAGGAAATTCAACACCAAGGGAAGGTAATACCCTCAAGAAAAAAGAAACAGTACACTAGAGGAATCTATCCCTGAACACCGCAACACCATGGGAAAACAACGCAGATCCCCAGCTCGAAGAACAGATGAAGGAATTGACCGTGAAGAATCAAAAAAGAATACAGATATGCATGATCACTCTGACAATGAAATTAGAGAGGAAATTGGTAGGATGTTTAAGGAGCTCAACGAAAAAATTGAGCAGATGTCCAATAAAATACAGGAGAACATAAACGAAGCAGTTGAAAGGGCAGTCAATAAACTACGGGAGGAAATGAGAGCAGAAATGAGAACCATGCAAAGAGAAATATTATCACTTAAAAACTCAGTAGATGAAATGAAAAACACAATCGGGGCTCTCAACAGTAGGATGACAGCAGCGGAAGAGAGAATCAGTGAGACTGAAGATGAGCTGCAGAAAGCACTCAGAGAACTACATAAGATGGAAAAAGATCGGAAAATGGATCAGCAACGGAACAGAGAACAATGGGATGAAGCCAGGCGGAACAACATAAGAATCATCGGAGTCCCAGAGGGACAGGAAAGTAACCCCAAGGAAATTAAAACAGTTAAAAACATCCTGGCTGAAAAGTTCCCGAGTTAAAGGATGAAGGCATCCAGATCCAAGAAGCCCGACGCGTACCAGCAAGAAGAGACCCCAATAGAAAGACCCCAAGACACATCCTAGTCAAAGTAATGGATGCCATAGACAGAGACAGAATTCTTCAGGCAGCAAGATCAAAGAAGGAAATTGTATACAAAGGAGCATCCATTCGACTTTCAGCAGACTTCTCAGAAGACACCCTCCAAGCCCGAAGGCAGTGGTGGGATATAGTAAAAAAACTTAATGAAATGAACGCCTCAGCAAGAATTCTTTATCCAGCTAAACTCTCACTCAGATTTGAAGGACAGATATACAACTTCTTGGATAAACAACAGCTTAGGAACTTTGTAAAATCAAAACCAACCTTAAAAAGAAGGACTGAATGATCTACTATAAGACGAGACATAACCCAAAAAGAACAACCAACCTATACAGAAAGATGGCACAAAATCCCATGACAATAATATCTCTCAATGTCAACGGTCTAAATGCACCAGTTAAGAGACACAGAGTGGCAAAATGGATCACAAAATTGAATCCGACATTCTGCTGCCTTCAAGAAACACACCTGAACAATCGGAGCAAAGACAGGCTCAAAATAAAAGGCTGGAAAACAATCCTTCACTCAAACAACCCATCCAAAAAGGCTGGGGTAGCCATACTGGTATCTGACAACATAGACTTCAGGCTGAAGAAGGTCAGAAGGGACAGTGAAGGTCACTTGTTAATAGTCAAGGGATGCATATATCAGGAAGAAATCACGCTATTAAACATATATGCACCCAACGAGGGGCCAGCAAAATACCTAAAACAACTACTAATAGACTTCAAAGAAGACATTGACAGCAACACAATTGTAGTTGGAGACTTCAACACTGCTCTATCAACCCTGGATAGATCAACAAGATTGAAACTTACCAAGGAAATACTGGCCCTAAAAGAGGAGATGGAAGAAAGAGGGCTGGTAGACATATACAGGACATTTCATCCCCAAAAAAGCTGAATACACTTTCTTCTCCAGTGCACATGGAACATACTCAAAAATAGATCACATGCTGAGCCATAAATCATACCTCCATAAAATCAAGAAGATAGAAATTGTGCCAACTATTTTTTCAGACCATGATGCACTGAAAATAGAAGTTAATTGTACACAAAAACGGAGACCAATACCAAGTACCTGGAAACTAAACAGCTCACTGCTGAACAACCAGCAAGTCATAAAAGAAATCAAAGAGGAAATCCAAAGATTCCTTGAAACAAATGAGACTGAAGACACGAATTACCAGAACTTGTGGGATACAGCAAAAGCAGTGTTAAGAGGCAAGTTCATAGCTCTTCAGGCATTCATCAGAAAAGAAGAAAAGGCCATCATAAACAGTCTGACTTCACAACTTAAGATCTTAGAGAGTGATCAACAAAAAAGGAGCCCAACCCAAGCAGAAAGAAAGAAATAATAAAACTTAGAGCAGAAATCAATGAGATGGAATGTCAAAAACAATCCAGAAGATCAACGAAACCAAAAGCTGGTTCTTTGAAAAAAATAAACAAGATTGACAAACCACTTGCAAGACTTGTAAGAAAAGGAAAAGAGAGAACCCAAATAAATAGAATCAGAAATGAAAACGGAGACATCACAACTGAAAACACAGAAATTCAAAAGATCATCAGAGATTACTATGAGAGCCTGTATGCCACGAAACAAGAGAACCTAGAAGAAATGGACAAATTCCTGAATTCCTATAGCTTCCCAAGTCTGCAACAAGAAGATTTGGAATACCTCAACAAACCTATCTCCATCGAGGAAATAGAATCGGTAATCAAAAGTCTCCCCAAACACAAAAGCCCAGGCCCAGATGGATTCACCAGTGAATTCTACAAAACCTTTAAAGAGGACCTACTCTCAATTCTTTTTAAGCTCTTCCGCAAATTGAAGAAACAGAAATACTCCCAAATAGCTTTTACGAGGCACATATCACCCTGATACCCAAAGCAGACAAAGATGTCACAAAAAAGGAAAACTACAGACCAATCTCCCTGATGAATACAGATGCTAAGATCTTCAACAAAATACTAGCAAATAGAATCCAAAGAGTCATCAAAAAGATTGTACACCATGACCAAGTGGGATTCATCCCGGGAATGCAAGGATGGTTCAACATCCGCAAGTCAATCAACATAATACATCATATCAACAAAAAAGAAAAATAAAAACCATATGATCATATCAATAGATGCAGAGAAGGCATTTGACAAGATTCAACACCCGCTCATGATGAAAGCTCTCCGTAAAATGGGGATTGAAGGAACCTTCCTCAAGATAATCCAGGCCATCTACTACAAGCCCACAGCGAGCATCATTCTCAATGGGGGAAAACTGAAAGCCTTCCCCTTAAGATCAGGGACAAGACAAGGCTGCCCACTCTCACCACTTCTATTCAATATAGTACTGGAAGTACTTGCCATAGCAATCAGGGAAGAAAAAGACATTAAGGGCATCCAGATAGGAAGGGAAGAAGCCAAGTTATCACTATTTGCAGATGACATGATATTATACCTGAAAAACCCAAAACTCTCTACCAAGAGGCTCCTAGAAATAATACATTCTTATAGTAGAGTAGCAGGGTACAAAATCAATACCCAAAAGTCAATGGCCTTCCTATATGCAAACAGCGAAAAGAGAAGAAAGGGACATTAAAGAAACTATCCCATTCACAATTGCACCGCAGAAAATCAAATACCTAGGAATCAGTTTGACAAAGAATGTAAAGGATCTCTACAAAGAAAACTACAAAACGTTACTTCAGGAAATAAAAGAAGACCTGAGGAAATGGAGACACATTCCCTGCTCATGGATTGGAAGGATTAACATTATCAAAATGGTAATACTCCCTAGAGCTTTATACAGATTCAATGCGGTCCCTATAAAGATACCCATGATGTTCTTCAAAGAAATTGAACAAACACTCCTGAAATTTGTATGGAATAATAAAACCCCACGAATAGCTAAAGCAATCCTTGGGAAAAAGAAGATGGGAGGTATCACTTTCCCCAACCTCAAGCTCTACTACAGAGCAGTTGTAATTAAGACAGTGTGGTATTGGTATAGAGACAGACCCGTAGACCTATGGAATAGAACTGAGTATCCTGAAACGCACTCACAAATATACAACCACTTAATCTTCGATAAAGGAGCAAAAAATATTAAGTGGAGCAAAGAAAGCCTCTTCAACAAATGGTGCTGGGAAAACTGGGCAGCTACATGTAAAAAATGAACTTAGACCTCCTTCTAACGCCATGCACAAAAGTCAGATCAAAATGGATTCTAGATCTCGATATCAGACATGAATCTATAAGGTACATCGAAGAAAACATAGGAGAAACGCTCTACGACATCGAAACGAAAAGTATCTTTTAAAGACGACACACCACTGACCAAGCAAATGGAAGCAATGATAAACAAATGGGATTATATAAAATTGAAAAGCTTCTGCACCTCAAAAGAAACGGTGACCAAGATACAAAGACAATCCACAGAGTGGGAAAGGATATTCACCCAATACCCATCTGACAAGGGGTTAATATCCAGGATATATCAGGCACTGGTAGCACTCCACAAGAAGAAAACAGCCAACCCCATCAAAAAATGGGGAGAAGAAATGAACAGAAGCTTCCAAAAAAGAAGAAATTCGAATGGCCAAAAGGCATATGAAAAAGTGCTCTTCATCTTTAATCATCAGGGAGATGCAAATCAAAACAACAATGAGGTACCATCTCACCCCACAGAGACTGGCACACATCCAAAACAGCAAGAACAACCGGTGCTGGCGTGGATGTGGGGAAAAAGGGACTCTCATCCACTGCTGGTGGGAGTGCCGACTGGTCCAGCCCCTTTTGGAAAACAATATGGGCATTCCTCCGAAAGCTAGATATTGAGCTCCCATTTGATCCAGCAATAGCACTCCTGGGAATATACCCTAGAGACCGAAAAACACATAGCAGAAACACTATCTGTACTTCTTTATTCATCTCTGCGCTATTCACTATAGCTAGAATCTGGAAACAACCTAAATGCCCGAGAACAGAGGACTGGCTAAAGAAACTGTGGTTCATCTACACTATGGAATACTATGCGGCTGTCAGAAAGGATGAAATTATGAAATTTACCTGCAAATGGATGGACATGGAGTCTATCATGCTGAGTGAAATTAGTCAGAAGGAAAAGGACAGATATAGAATGACTGCATTCATTAATAGGATATAAATAGATACCAGTGTTTTAATAAATATGGGAAATGGTAATGGCAGATTAAAACTCACCACTGAATATACACAAAGAGACTTAAGTGATAAACTCTAAATATCTGCAGGGCTAGCCACAATGTGTAAAATAAGAGGGAGAGAGATGCAGAGACAGAGAGAGAGATAGAGAGAGAAAGAGAGGAAACTGGGGTACCTGCTATTAAGGCGGGTGGGGGACGGAGGGGGGGGAGGGGTACATTGGTGGTGGAAATGGGGCACTGGTGGAGGGATGGGTGCTGGAATACTGTATTACCAAGAACCAATTATGAACACCTTTGTAATTGTATGTTTCACGGTGGTATAATAAAAAAATTTAAAAAAATAAAAAAATAAAAGAGCCAACCCCATCAAAAATTTATAAAAATGAAAAGAAACTTCAACAAGGAAGAAATTGGACTGGCCAAAAGACATATGAAAAAATGCTCATCATCATTAATGATCAGGGATATGCAAATCAAAACAACAATGAGATATCATCTCATACCACAGAGACTGGCACATATCCAAAAGAGCAAGAAACAAGTGCTGGTGTGGATGCGGGGAAAAGCGGACTCTCATCCATTGTTGGGGGAATCCCAACTGATACAGCCTTTTTGGAAAACAATATGGACATTCCTTCAAAGACTAGAAATTGTGCTCCCATTTGAACCAGCAATACCACTTCTGGGAATATACCCTGTGAAGCCAAAAAAACACAGTGGAAACACCATCTACACTTCTATGTTCACAGCAGCATTATTCACAATAGCCAGAATCTGGAAACAACCAGAATGTCCCAAGAACAGATGACTGGATAAAGAAACCTTGGTACATCCACACAATGGAATACTATGCAGCTATTAAGAAAAACAAAGCTATGAAATTTGTCTATAAATGGACAGACATGGAGAGGATCATGCTGAGTGAAATTAGCCAGAGGGGAAAAAGACAGATATAGAATGAGTGCATTCAATGGCAAGATATAAAAAAAAAAAAGCATGATTCCAATATCCAAGGCCAAACAAAACATGAATCAAGAGGTCTTGTCACTGGGTAAAACCTACTGCAAATGTGTGGGATTCAGAGGTTAGGCAATACAGAGAAAGAACCAGTGTACTAATAATTATTGTAAATGATAACACCATCGTAGAACTGAGCATTGAAAGGCAAAAAGGATATACATGATAACCTCT
>JAJIBD010029787.1:0-12204 GCA_021461705.1 Cryptotis parvus
GAGGCCACTTCAGTCAAAATAAATTATTACTAGGAGATCACGAGGCAATTCCACTTAGGAAGCAGAGGTGCAATTACATAGAAATAATGAATTCAGACTTAGTAGAATCCAAGTCCAAGGAAGAGAATCTCAGAGTCAAAAGCTGATCTATTCATCCCTGCTGCCATTTCGAGTCATTTGCCAACCCTAGATAGTAGTCACTTCTTACCACCCTCATCATGTCGAGTCTAACAACTATTTTTTTTATTGAATCACCATGAGATAGACCATTACAAAGCTGCCAGAAATTGGGTTTCCAGTATACGGTTATCTAACAGCTTTTATAGGCTCTTTACTTTTCAATCAAGTTTACTCTCAGATCTTTCCAATTTCCGTAGCCACATCTATTGTCTTCAAGTATTGATATAAACGCTATATTTTTGATTACTCAATACTTAAATTATAATCATTTGAAAGCAACTGATCTGCAATCCCATTGAAGCCACTAAGCCAGATCTCAACCCTTAAACTGGAAAAATGCTGTATGCTGAAACAGAACATAACTTAATGAAGCGTAAAAAAAATCTTTCAGGTCCTTTCGGATTCCCATCAAGCGCCATTAGAAAGTAAATGATTATCCTGAAATTAGTTCAAAGCCTCTGAGATGTTTGAATACGGTATAATATGTAAATAAAAGGTTTACTGAGTATTTATTCTTGATTTGGAACAAATGAACCATTAAGTACATAAAGGTTCATATGAACTTCTTCATAAGAAAGCTTACACTTGAACATAATGTGAAAAGCTCTAACGAAGAGAAAAAGCACAAGGGAACATTTGGCAAAGTCTAGAATATGTAAAAAAAAAACCGCCTGAGATGCATGACAGACATCAATGCATTTTAAATAATTGCAATGAGAGCATAGTAATTACGAGATTGATTGTGAACTAAGAATAAAGTCAGGTGAAGGTTGCTGAAGGAATATATGGCAACTGAAGAAGATTGTATTTAAATTACACGAGTTGTCAATTTTATAAATTCACAGCAAGTGTCTTTTGATGATTGATTCTTTTATAATATGAGCTTGTCTTAATTTCTTTCTGTGATATATGAAATTCAACAATTTTCAGTGATAAAATTATCAACAAACAAGGCTACTGAAGGTCATTTCGAATCAAAATCTTGGGAGAAAAGCCTGTATGCCTTTGACCTTTGAGCATTAAGCCAAGTGTTTCAGTATCACAGTTTTAGAAGGGCATTAACTATGATGGATCCATAGAATTAAATAGAAAGAAAGACAGCTAAAAGCCATAGAATTTTAAAGGATTTTATATGGAACTAGATAAATTAAGAGTAATATTTCACATGAGGAGGTATATTATATGTAAGTATATATGGTCTATAGTATAGAATTTATATTTATTGTGTAGAAAGAGAGGTTATGAGAAGAAGGAGAAAAATAAAAGATGATTACTAAGGAAAGAAAACAGAAAATATTTGTGATTTTGGGGATACTAATAAATGGCAGGTGTTGGATAAAAAGAACAATAATAAAGTGGAATTACTAACCATAAAATGGTAATTTATCTTCTGGTGTCATTGAGTATGTTCTGGGCTCTTAAATATATTATTTGCATGTGAGTGATCAACATAATTTTGTCAACCATAACTTACTTCATTTTGTGTCATTTATTTGCCAATTTTTCAGTTTTATATAAGTGCTACTTCAAGTAATGTAGTTGAGAATGGGAGGATTTATGGCACCGATAAGAGAAATCATATCTTCCACCATTCTATAAAGAACTCGTTCAAATATGGCATCTTTGTAACTTGGTTTTTTTTTTATCAAATTTCCCCTCAATATACTGTTTCATTTATCACAAAGAACTTACTTATTTTTAATATTATAAAATGTATGCTCAATGTCCTGGATTTATATAAGAGGCTCCATAAGTGATTGCCTATTTTAGAGAAATTTATATTTATCAGTAGGGTTTATGGTAGAATGATTAAATCTTACTTAAGGTTACCCAGCATAGTAAGGTTCAAAAGCAAACTTGGCCCAGCTGATTGTGCCTCTCCCGGAGGGCAGATGGGTTTTGGGAGTGCGCCCATCGCCTCTGGGGGGTCCCGGAAGCAAGCTCGAGATTGAGACTGCGCCCATCACACCAGCCACCATTTTCGCCGTCCGGACGCTGGGAAACTGCCTCAAGACCAGATTAACAGAGCAAAACCAGTTCGAGCCCAGGGCGGGCAGCTCCCAGAAGCGGGAATCACTTGGGAATTTGTCAGATGGAGTCAGGGGGGTCCACCATTCCCTCCATTTTGTCGAGCCCAGTGGCCCCACCAAGAGCTACCCTGGGGCCAGCAGCCATAGCATGAAGAGTCTCAAGATCAGCCGGGGAGGCTGGAACTCGCCCGCACCAGGGCCCAGCTTGATGTGCCCCCGGAGTGGGGATGGGTTTGGGAGTGGGCCCATCGCCTCTGAGGTCCCAAGCAGCCGGATGAGACTCGCCCATCACACCAGCCACCATTCTAGCGTCCGGATGCTGGGAATTTGCCTCATGACCAGATTAACAGAGCAAAGCCAGGTCGAGCCCATATGGCGTGGCACAAGCAGCCACGTGGTCCAGTAAAATAGTGAAACAGTAATGTATTTTAATGCACTGCACTCCACAAGAGCATAGGAAAGTTTGGCGGGAGGGAGAGATAAAGAGAAGAGAAAGCACTGACAGAACCTGCCAAGTAGTTGAGGTGTGTGGGAGGTGGGAGGGAGGTGGGGACATTGGGTGAGTGAGATGGGCTTAAGTGGAGGATGGGCTAAAGCTGGAACAATGTAGAACCTATAACTCTACATGAGCATCTTTCAATAGAAAAAATCTTAAAATGGTGTAATAATATTTGGGGGGGAAATAATAAAATTTAAATTAAATTAATTTAAAAAAAGAAAAATCCTTTGAGATGCAAATTATTTTAAGTCTTTAACAAAATTTTTTCAGTCACTTAGTGTAGCACAAGATTTCTTTCCTAAAGACTCCTAAGGCAGTGAAACACAAATGTAATGGGGATATATACATTAAAAAATACTCTGTATTGAGATTTAAAGTGGTACCTTAATGAAATTGAAAAATATTTATTTTTTGAATAAAAAATGAATAGCTTCATTTCAATCCATGCATCCTGAAACCAAACTAAAATATTTCCAGTATAATTTTAAGAAACTTAGTTTTAGATATTAAGCGTAGTAATTTAGGGGCTAATGCTTATTGGTGTTTACATTGGAGGTAGTATGTAACTGAGAGTAACTCAAGCAAGTGGGGTAACAAGATAGAGAATAGCAGTTACAAATACAAAAATTTCTGATATGAATACCCTTGATAGCCCCTAAAAATGCACCGCTTCCAACTATTGATGAATTTTTTGACCATTATCAGGGAAGTCATTGGAAACACCGATATATTGATGTACTAAATTCGTTACTGGACCCTTCTCAAACTTCACTCCATGTGTCCAAAGATAAAGCTGAAATATTATACATGAAAATCAAAAACATATTTAAATTCTGCTATAAAGCAGCAAAGCTGTTTTGCTCAAAAAAAGAGGAAAACACTGAATCTTAAACCCTGATTGGTGAGGTGAGAAACGCATTGGTGGGGTGTGTAGAATGTTCCCAGGGATGAAAATCAATTCAGTTTTAAGGAGCCATGTCAGCAGTGGCTGTCCTAAGATGCTGCAGAGGTGAAGCTTTGGCTGGCAGTTGGAACAAATTTAACTGCCTGATAAGTTAAGGGGCAACCAACCACAAATAGGGAAACAAAACATACGCCTGCTTAGAACGTGATTGCAAACTAGAAACCAGTTGTCAACTGGCAAAATTACTAACACCCATTTCCTGCTATTCATTAAAAAGAACAAATGAAAACAAGAAAGGGAATAAAAATAAAAAAACACTCAAAAACTAGCCCATTGTTTTTAAATAAGCATCACTCATTGACTCTAAAGTTGAAAAAAGTACTATCCTCAAAGGCAATAAGAGGCTATTGTTTATAGTCTTTTAGAGGAAGTAAAATTGCACCAATTAAAAAGTTCATACGGGATCACTACAGATAGAATTAAAAAATAACAATGGATCTTATTTTGTTTGGGAAATAAAAAAATCTTTAAAATAAGATTGCTATATTGCTGAACAAAAAATCATATGAAATTTTAAATCATATATAGATTTACAATATATACTACGTAAAATTATGCCTCAGCTTTTAAAAAAACTAAAACCCGGGCTAATTGGGCAAGTGTTTTTAGGCTTTGATATCTCATCATGACTAGTTAGGTTTAGAATGGTAAGCAACCCAATTTAGCAATTTGATACAAAACTTAGGGTTATTAAAGAGGTTATCAAAATATCCCCAGGAGCCTGTAATAGCTGCTGTTAATTTATATAATAAATATCTGGTTAGATATATTTGCTCTCCCAGTTTTTTTCTCAAAAGGAAATTCCATTTGTGCTACACACAGGATTCCAAAAATCCACTTTGTGATGAGATGTAAGTCTGGTTGAGTTTAATCATAAAGCGATAGTAACCCAACTTTGATTAGTAAATAAATGAACCATTAATTACTTAAATCACATTTAAACGCAAAGATAAACTGAGTTCTGTTAAGATATAAACTATGTGTTCATTGCTGTTCTAGGTTTTGAGGGAATTTTGGGCATCAATAAAAACACAAATTTAAAAGTTGAAATTCTAAAAGAAATTTTGAAGGCTAATAATGAAAAATACCTTCTCAAGAGCTCATTGAGAAAGGCCACAGATGTAGACAAGAAAATAGAAATTAGTAAATAAGCTGATATTGGCTGATATCTCATGAAGTCACCCTCCCTGTCTCTTCTCAATCTCTCTCTCCTCACTCCCTACACACACACACACACACACACACAGAGAGAAAAATAAGATTCAATAGAATGGCACTTAATGTAACATTAGACAAAATGGCCAAGGTGTAAGTTTTAGAGGAATGATTTAGAATAGTTTTCAGAATAAGAGACCATAGAAGAATGAGCATAAGAAACCAGAAGGGGAGTAGGGAGGGAGTTTCTGGTGACAGGGGGCTCCAAACAGAAGGGTAATAGATAGTTCATGCAATCTCAAGACCAGAAATGGTGATGGACCATTCCAGCCAAACACAGAGAGCAGAAGTGGAAGGGCAAAGTCATGACAGAAAATGGAGAAAAGCAGTCAGAGAGACAGCCGGGAAACCAGTGTAGGTGTTTCAGAAGTATTTCAGAGGGCTGGTTTTCTCCTCACTGAAATAAAGATTCATCACGTGATTTTGAGCAGACAAAATGTCATCATCTTGCCTCTCCACGCTAAAAAATAATGACTTGCGACAGGGACAAACGCCATCTTCTAGACTTGTTCTCGAAGCTTTTCTTGTCTGTGGCTTTATCAATGTATTTCCTTCCTCTGGTTTCTTGCACATAACCCCACATCTATCCACGTTTGACCGGGTGTCCCTCTTTGACTGGGTCCTGGGGCTCATGGAGGTGCTCTCAAGAATCTTACTTGAGAAATATTCTTTTGACAGTTCCAGCAATCTGGCCAGAAAAATAGACAAAGATAGATGAGTTGAAGTTGATGCTCAGAATAGATTTTATTTAACTTATTTCAACTAGCTCATAGCATTACAGAAAATCTGGCTTTCTCCCACCTCTTCATTTTTATGAGGAAGACATCTGAATATTTCATCTTTAGGCTGGGTGTCCAGCTGTGAGTCCAGTCCTTGAGGACAGATCTGTGGCTGTGTTGAACTCAAGAGGGGACACAATCAAAACCTAGGTATGCGCGACTCTTTTCGCAGGAGCTGAGCTCAGCCCTTCCTGTTTAGTCCCTCCACCATGAGTCCTGGCGGCCCTTCCAGAACTGCCAAAGGCTGTTGGACAGAAATCAGTTCATCAGTAGGGTGAGTTTCTGCCTGCCTCCCAGTGCTAAGCTTAATGGGGCATCCTGGAAAGGGGGCAGGTTCTGGCCTCTTCCGCTCTCCGCCCCACCAGACTCCTTCAGAGGCCAGAACATCAGTTACTGAACACAATCACAATCATCCTCCCAAGGTCCCTACTCAATTTTGGCAGGCTGACAATGGAAAGCTCTGACCCCCATATAAATGTGCAGGCAAAGACTGTGCCATCTCAAAACCTGGTATATAATTCAAAGCACGCAAATCCCATCATGATCTCAGAAACCGAATGTTGTACACACAATGTGGTCAGTGGGTCTGGGGATGGTACTGTTCGAGTTTAAAATTTCCAAATTACTTTGTCTAAGACCATATCTACCGACGGTAAGCTTAAAGAAGTGGTGCTGATGTCAAAGTGAAAAGGGTAGAATAGATTTTTTCAGTGTATGGGTAGGACAGCTCAAGCTTCAGAAAGATGAAGATAAATGTGAAATAAGAGTTGTCTTCCGCAGGTGGTCGAGTCCCTGCCTGACAGTAGAGAAACACACCTGTGTCCTGGAAACCCAGAAAGTGAATCCAAGAAACAGAATTGCCAGACTCCCACAGACCAACCTAAGTAAAAAAAAGCCATGACTTGCTTAGAGACTCCTATGAGCCAAAGCAATAGCACACTCAAAGGGCCTAGGTGAGGTGCAGGGAGGGATTATCTAAGGACATTTAACACTCCCTGCTTCCACAACAGTGGGAGTAGAAGGTCTGAGTTGCAGGAGTATAAACCAGCCTGTTTTTCATCACTCCCTGTGCTTCTCTTAGGCTGTGGCTCGCTGTATTGTCACTCGTTGAAGTTTTTTCTTTCTTCCCAAAGCCTTTACATTACGGTGTCACATCTTGGCCTACACCGGCTGGGTCGCGTGTAGCTTCTGGAATCTAAGCATAGGGTTTTTCCTTTTGCTGATTTGTATGCCTGAACCTGTGAGGTAAAGCCTTAAAAACCAGGTACATCAGATTCCTGAGTGTTCATCCATTCCTCGGCCTGAGGTAGAAGGAACTCGCTTCGCACTGTCGGGACTCAGAAAGCGCCCGACAATGACTGGGTCAATACATGTGTTTAATCTTATAAGTTGTGCAATAGTTTAACGTAATGATCAGCTGATAAGGCTCAAACATAACTATGTCATAAGGGAGTGGAAAGCAAGGGCATGGGGCTGGGGTGGTGTGAAATGTGGAAATGGGGGGTCTCAGATGGTGGAGGCACACTGTGTTAGGGGTTGAGGCTTATTGATGGTTATTCTACAATAACTAATTATAAAGCTTTAGGTTTCAAATCAGTGCTTAAAATAAATAAAATTATTTAAAAAATTTCAATTGTTTTTGACTCGTGCCAGCCAGCTGGTTTTCTTGAGGGGTTGTGGGAGTGCCCATGACACTGTCAGGTCACAACATCTCCCTGCCCTGGGACTTGCTACTTCCTTCTCCCAGGTTGTGAGTGATACAAAAATATTTCGTTCCCAGTGCCAGAGGGCCTCAGCTTTGGTTTGGGACTGTTTTATTAAAGTAGAGTTAGTTGCCTCCGCCCTGCCTGAGTCTGCAAGCTTCTAGCTTCAGGATGAGAAGCACCCCCTCTTTGTAACCTAAACCCAGAATGTCATCTCAGCCAGTGGCCAGTGCCTTTTAATTAGGTTTCATTATGGAGTTTGTGGCTTGGGCAGGTGAAAAAAAAACAATCCAAGATGTGTGATGCTCCAGTTTGCTTGTCAATCTCTTGTGCAATTCTCCAACCCCAGTTTTAGCGAAACAAAAAATATGTGCCTCGCCTCCCAGACTCCGTAGTTTCAGCCTTCAGATCTGGACCTTCTGTTTGAAGGGCTGTAAAGAAGTGCTGGGAAGCCTGCTGCTTGTGCCTCCTCCTGGCTCAGGAAGCTGTGGTTTTTTATGTTGAGTCGATAGCCCTGAGCGGACAAAGCCATAAATGATCGATTTCGGCAAAAATATGTGTGTACATATGTAGAGATTTTTTAAAAACAGCTTGTGTGAGTAAAATGATTAACAGAATGGTGTACAATGAATATTTTCAGTAGAACTGAACATCCACCAAATAAACATAGATAATCTCCATAAACATCTTGAGGTTTGTGTTGTTTACATGAGGCACAAATAACCTGGAAGGACTGCACCCAGGAACTAGCCAAGCTGGGTTAACAAATTTGTCTCTTTGGGTTGGGGGAATAGAGGATCAGCTTTTTTTCTATCTCATAGGCTCTTCGGTTGGTTTATAAATCATCTGATCTATGGAATATTTCTTTTTGCACTGCTCATACAGAGATAGCAAAGCAATGAAGAAATATTCTTCAGAACTGAGCACAAATTCTGCAATTAAATCTGAGTTATCACAATGTTGTTCTTAATCTTGATCTGTGTGGAAAGCTTTAAAAAAATTCTTCTTCCCTCCTCCTCCTCCTCTCTCCTCCACTTTAAATATATAAAATTAACCTAGTAGACTCATTATCATAGTGATTTGATCCATGTATTTCAATTTGATAGTGTCTTCATGTGAAAATTCAGTCACATTTGATATTAAAAAAAGAAATATAAAGTAAAGGATAGTATAGCTGAGGGTGTTTGCCTTTGCATGCGCTGACTCGCCCTATCCCTCAGCATCCCCATTTGGTCCCTCGTGCACCGCCTCGCCAGGAGTAATTCTGAGTGCAGATGTTAGGAATAACTCCATGAGTATGGGTATGAATATATTAAAAAGTAAAAATACCTTGAAAAAGAAGAAAGATAGGAATGTGGTATTTAAAAACACACTATTAAACATGATGAGTAGGAAGCTTGGAGCTAGCTTATAGCCCAGCGGTAGGGTGTTTGCTTTGCAGCTTGGCCAAGCCCAGCCGCCCGGATCGATCCCTGGTATCCCATATGGTTTTGAGAGCACCGCCAGGAGTTATTCCTGAGTGGAGCCAGGAGTAACCCTGAGCCACCGGTGACCTGCAAAAATAAAAAAATAAAATAAAATAAACATTATAGGCTTTGATTAGCGACACAGTATGCATCTCTATCAATATTTATCCCACAATAATTAATTTTAAATGAGTCTTTTAAACGTTAGCTTTAAATAAATATTTACTTATATTTAATATGTGTCATGACATTATGCAAGGCAGTAAGAGACTTTGCCATGGAAGTTTTTGAATGAGACAAATAAAAAGATAAATCTGTTTCATACAGTTTCAGAAGCAAATAGTTAACTACAAAGTATGAAAATGCTTAATATAGAGTCCAGTACCTACAATTTTAGAGATAAACTATCTATAGGTGTGACACAATAGACCATCATAATAGAAATTATTTAGTATAAGGTGTAAATGAAATTGTAAAACTTCTGCAGAGGAAATCTTTGTTAATCCAGAATTTCAAGACTTCAAATTGCTATACGCACTGAGATAGTTTTCAAATTGCTTAAGATGTGTCATAAGGGCCAGTGTCTTAGGGGCTTCTGATGGTGTTTTCCCCAAAAAGCTTAGGAAGTTTTAAAACTCTTGCATGCAGCTGATCAGATCTATTCTAGGCACCCTATAGGGTCCCTAAGAACTACCAGGAGCAACCCTGATTTACGAACAAATGCTGAACAGTACTCCCAAAACAAACAATACCAAAAATATCCTGAAACTTAAATGCCTATGTTAATACATTTTAAAGCATAGAATGAAAAGAAATCAATTGAATTCAAAAGAGCATGCATTTGAATAATTATTGTAGGTTTTAGTTTGATATGGTTGTTATTTTAATCATTTGAAATATTTGTACAAATCATTCAAAGTGTTGTAGTATGGGGAATTGTTTATAATGAGATGGTAGTGTAGGAAAAAAATTCTATTTCTAGAAGTGTGGTTAATTAACTTGGTTACCTAAGCCAACAACAATCTTCTCTGGTATCAGTTTTCATAACTTAAATGAGAAATTGAATTGTTTAATCTAAACTTCCTGCTAGCTATAAGCTAGCTAAATGCTCCAAAATGACTGAAGCAGATTGAAAGGCGAATAGGTATTATCCATAGATGTACTGTAGACACCATCCTTATGCAAACCAAGCACCTGTGCTATTTTAACGCTTCTTCCCATGTTTTTTATTTTCATTTATATAAACTAATAGCATCTGTAAAAAGCAAACCACCGGCAGTATACATATATATAATATATATATTCAAACAACATAAATTTACTGTAAAAAAATATTTTAAAATAATGTAAATCGTTATGATAGCATATGTAAATTGTTAATAAAAGCACCGCAGAGTACTCACAATACTTCATGAAATTTATGGTCTGTATCTATCTGTTTATTATCACATTGAAACTATTTTTATAATCCCGGCGCTTCTTCATTATAAATACCTTCTGAGAACAATCATATCACAGAATAAAGCATGTATCTGTTTTTCTCTAAGATGACTAGAAGTTGTGAGTTTTTCATAGAAATATGGACACTTTTCAATTTGGCAGAACATGGTAATCCTGCAACATAATACTTGGGATATTTGGCCTCACCATTGGGATGCCAAGAAATTTTGTAATCGTCAGATAAAGTGCGCTTTTTAATCAGAATCTTTGTCTCTCTTCTGATTTTTTTTTTAAAAAGAAGCCAAAGTGGGTCATAAAGTTGGTTGGTGCCTTAAATAAATATTTCAACCAGCAGTGGTTCCATTTGTCCTTGAACACAAGTAGTCCGATGTTCCCTGATAGATCCTCAGGTGGGTTTTTTACTACCCATATGGGATCCAGTGCAATGGCATACATGAACCCTCCGAAGAATGATCATAATAAACACTCCCAATACCTAAATTTTAGCAATGTTTAGCTGGCCTAGAATATTCCAAAGATTGAGTATGAATTTCTGCAGCCAATATTTTCAAGATTCTGAATATTTGAATAGTTCTGGTCTCTGAATCTGTCAGATGCTAAGCATCAGTTTCAGTAATTTGAGAAGGATTTGGTTTCCGACAGAGTTTGGGCTAATATTTGTTGGGCACATATACGGGATATATAGAGCCAAGTATTTATATATGGAATTTCAATGAATTTTCTGGCAGAACTGTTTGTTGTTGTTCATTTAATGATTGTTTATTTTGGGGCCACATCAGCTGATGTCTAGTGGTTACCCTGGCTCTGCACTCAGAAATCTTCATTCCTGTATAGCTGAGAGGACCATATGAATCTGAAATCCAGCTGCGGCCTGTGCTACATACAAGGCAAATGCCCTCCTCACGGTACTATTGTTCTATCCTGAGCAGTCATGAATGTTTATTAGATCATTGTAAAAAGAAACCGAATTTAAAGATCTAAGTAACTTGCCTTGCCAGGCGCAGCAAAGCTAAGAACTTAAACCAGAATTGTTCTGACTTTAAATTCAGAATAAATCCCTCACATATAAAACCTCGCTGAAATTCTCTCAACCCCTGTCCTTTGCTTTCTAAGGCAGAAGATAAACTGGAAATGTGAGGAGAAAATTAAGCAGGGATTTTGGTCTTGATATGTTAGAACAGGCAAAAGCTGGGGGAAATTCAGTCTCTTGCTTTCATATTATAAATGTAAAGTTAGTATTTAAGTTTTCTAAACGCTTTAATGGGTTTATACTTGTAAAACAAGAGATGTAAGTAATTGTTCTAGCTTACATGTTTACAAGATTGCATATACAATGAATACAAAGAAACCCAATTAACTCATTCAATAGCATCAAACCTATAAAAACAAGTTTCCTATTATTTCTATTGCCTAAGATGGCTCAATCAACTAAACATTATCAGGATAAACCAGAGTCTGATCAGTTCAGGAAATAGTGGAGAAGCAAAAATATTCTAGTCTATATCTTTTCCACTTAAATTTTACTCATTAAGTATGACATAGTATTCTTGTGAGAAATTCTGATGCTTCAGTGTTTAGTCTCGACTCCTCTGTGTTAAGAATTGGAAAAAATTATTCTTGTAACAATTGTCGCTACAAAATTAGTTCATAAAAGAAATACATGGTTCCCACAATCTCATGTATAATATGCAGCTCACAGGCAAAGTCTAAAATAAAAAACTGGAACAATTTCTTGTTATTTTGAACTTTTGAATAGTTAGTTAGTGAACTGATAGATTTAGAAAATCTTCTATTTTAATATTCTTAAATCACTGGTGTTATAAGAAATAAACAGCAGTTTCACAAATATGTAGTAAGACATCTGATCATATCTAATTTGGGGGGTAAAAGTACTTTCTATAAAATCA